>JAQLOL010014091.1:0-12823 GCA_029783665.1 Naso thynnoides
TATATGTCCGTGTTTAGCTTCATGTTTTAGTGTCAGTACATGAGAGGACACCACTAAACATTCAGCGAGTTTTATGTCTTTTAAAACAAGCGTTTCATGTCGTTTTTATTTTGTTTTTTGGCTTATTGTCAAAGTGTCAGTGTCAGTGTGCATGCACCTCTGTTGTTTTTCAGCTAGTGGTGACATCGGCAACGAGCTCGCATTGTCAGGACTGCATCGTTTGTCATAATATTGCTGTAGAACATGATCGTAAATATCCTCTTTGTAAAGCTTAATGTGCAAATTATGAACTTGTCCTCACATACCGAGCAGAAACAGATACCACACACACAAACACAAAGTCACATTACTGTGCACCCACATAGCACTAACATAGTTAAATTTATAGTTCGACAGTTTGCAGGTTTTTTCTGCTGAGGGTTAGATGAGATAATTTTTAATCTTTATCACAAGTGTTAAACACAAAGAATGGTCCAAAACTGGTTCGATTACTAAGAATAGCATGAACAGTGGAAATAGGGGAAAAAATTTAGCGCAGTCCACGGTGGAAAAAACTAGTCGCAGAAATACAGGGGGACTGTTTCTCTGACTGATGCTGAGTCTACCTAAAGTGTTTTCTAGGGGTAGCTATGAAGCCATGTTGGCCATCCTGATACTGAGATCCATATCAGATGCCAATTTTTTTTTTGTTTTTTTTTAAGCATCCATAGAACTTAAACACCTTTTCCTAGCTTCATGGCAAAACATCTTTATTTATGACAACAACACAAGAAAACTCTTAAGCTTTTCAATAATAAACAGCATTTCTGATCAGATTTACGGTAGATCTGGTCAACCTGCGAGAATGAGCGCTTTAAAGTTTAAAAAATGACATTTCCTGTTGCCAGTAGTGTAATCTAGTGTTATCTCTATGACTATGACTTAGTATTGGTGTGTGGGCTACTGTTAAGGGGCACTATCAAGCTATTTCCCCCCTAAGACCCACATAAGATGTATATTTTAAAAACCTCTGATACATGCCAAATTTAATGAGTGTTCATACATCTTCATGTCTTGAAACATCAGATTAAATTGAGAGAAAAATAAGAGTTTCTTGCATTTCATTTGAGCCCTAATTAACTGTGTACAGTTCAGAGCCTGTTTGTGAGCAGAGAGGGTGTTTTTCCTGCTAGTCACTGCTTCAGAAGGTGAGGTGACGTACGAAGTTGTTCCCCAGTAGAGGACGGGGTTGTCATTAAGAATCAGCCGTTGGTATGCATCTCTCACCACCTGAGACATCTTCAAAGCCAAACGTTCCAGCTCCTCTTCCTCCTAATCAGGATTTGACTATGAAGATTCGAAGTAGGACCGAGGTCATCTGTGGTGCGCCTGAACCAGTGAGTGTAGTCTGATATCCATGTACTATTAATGGCTTCCTCTCCTCTGCCTCCCTTTTTTTAGTAAAGAGAACATGGCTTCAGACAAGAGCTGTAGGAAGGAGATGGAAGGGAAGTGCTCAGATTGCAGTAAGCACAAACATACACACACGCTCTGTCCTCTGCACTGCCGTAATTACTGTTTCAACTTGGGTGTGAGTCAGTGATCGGTTGTGGTCTATTCATGTTTGTGCCCAGATGGTGAAGATGGTGAGTTCTTCAGTGCGGTGAAGACTTTCTGTCTGAAGTCGGGCCAAACAGACACTCTGACGATTCACTACCTGCCCTTCTGCCCCGGCACCAAGTACTGCTCTGTGCTGCTAGTTTGCCCACAGGTCAGTGTGTGTTTCTGGGTTGTCTGTAAATTCCCTCACATAAATAGTTTTTTTAGCGATTGACCATTTACTCGCGTTTTTGACATGAGATGTCACATGAGATGTTCTTCTGTGTCCTCAGACTAAAGAGAAAATGTGCAGTGCACAGTAAATGAAATCACAATTCATGATATTAAGTCTTAATCCTGTCAAAAAGAGAGCGCCCTGGCTCTGCAGCAGAGCACATAATGCAGAACGCTTTGAGCTTATGCCAATATACCTGTTGCTCATTCTCACAAATCTCTTCCTTAGAGGCCAATTTATGCTCCATCCCTCGACAAACAGGTCGTAATTTCAGCAGAAAAATATGTCACTGGACACTTTCGTTTCATGTTGCGCACCTGGAGAGTTTTGTTACGTCATGGACATCGTCTTATTTCATGCCGTTATCTGATTGGGTAGTGTTGACATCGCCAGGGAGATAGTTTTAACTGAACTTCCTTGTTGATATTCTAGCGTTTGTGTCAAATATGGTTACCATGGAGGTGACTGAAACCTTTGGCTGAAGCATAAATTAAAAAGTCACAATACTCTCTCATTCCTGTTGAGCGACACTTATCAAATGTTTGGAGAGACGAAGCATAAATTGGTCTTAACCGAGTGTCATTTTGTGTCAAGGATCGAGTGGCTGTAACCTTTAGAATAAATAAGCAGAAGTTTATCTTACAGGCCTGATAGCAGCGAATGGATGGTATTTTCAAAACAAAGGGCATCCAGAAAACATGGGCAAAGGAAGAAGATGTTTAAATGTGGTCTGAAGTGGTAGAAAAAACTCTGAATATTTTTTATTTTTCAGTTTATGTAACTGAGAAATGTAACTGTTCTAACTAATCTGGATCTAAATTCTTTTTGTGTCTTTAATGTTTGTAAACTCAATGTTTTATCTGTTTAAACTGTAACTTGTGTGCAGTCTTGGTCAGGTCTCTCATTTCAATCTCAATGTACCTTCTGGTTAAATATAGGTCAAATAAATTAAGAATTAATTTTTAAGTAAGTTTTTTTTAGTGCAGCCATTATCCCGTACCTAAGGGAGAGAAAAGAGGTAATTGGTCCTCTGTCTTTATGTGTATGTGTTGGGTTTTATTTCACTTTTCTTCTTAGAAGAAATAGAAAAAAAGGAGAACAGATGGTACAACACAAAACATACATACATTACACATGATGTACAAAGTTAACTCTCAAATTTTGTTTGTTTTTCACATCTGTAATGTCACTTAATATTTTTTTACTCAGTTTCTCTGTTTATACACACACATAGACATGTTCTGTTTTTCAAGTGTTTATTAATATTTTGATATTACTTTCCTTTATCATGATATTATTCTAAGGTAAGAACAGGCAAAGACCAGTTGGCATGTTTTATATTTTTAATAACATGGGGTCTACATACATAGTGACCCTCATTTATTCACAACAATTTTTATTTGTTTTTGTGTGTGTGTGTGTGTTCCATAGGTAGGAGATATGGTCTATATGTTGAAGGCCACAGCAGAGTTGCCTCTTCCTTCCTCTCTCTCTGCCAGGCCCAGTTCTAACATTTTCTCCATCCCTGACAGCTCTGGTAAGAAAACTGTCTGTCCCACATGTTGCTCATAAAGCATTTTAGGGCATCACAGCACCATCAGAGTGAACCTAAATATTTTGTTGTCTTGCTGTTTTTTAACCCTGACTCAAAATAATTCAATCATAAATCATTTAAAAGCCAGAAATCACTTTTGTCCCAAAGCCAAGAATTGAAAATCTTGTGTCGCTCATTTTAAGTGTGGCAACATATTAAAAACATACCGAAGTTCGTTAAGGGATAAATCCAAAATACCCAACATTTTCATCCCAGCTTTTTCTGTTTTTACGGTCGGTTTAATCACTGCATCGAGAATCATAATAAAACATCAAAAAAGAGTTAAACGTGCAGGTATGAAAGAGTGGGCAGACGCAGTCACGACCGCTGAGTGCATGCTTAACGAATTAAAGGGTGATATGGAAGATGGAAGCTGCTCTTGGGACCACTTATGAACTCACAAAAAGACTGATGGAGATCCTGCTTGGAACTCAGGATTGACTGAGATCCCTCAGTGACTGAAACACTTTCTAACTTCTTGCTCTGTAAACTGGATTTTGACTTATGTATGAGCAGCCTGTCTGTATTGAACTCATAGTTTATTTTAATTTTTATTCGGTTGTTTTGTCGTCTGTTCTTCATGTGCCATGTCTTGTAAAGTCTATGCCGGGACTGGAGGAGGAGAGAGGATTTGTAAACGTAAACCCAATGTATCATTAGTCTCTTGTTCTTCTGTTCTTGTTAAAAATTTGAAATTTAATAAAATTTTAAATGACCAAAAAAAAACAAAAAACCCATACTAAAATTCAAGAAGCATCAGAAACATTTGTCCTTTACCTGTGTCACCAAATGTGGAGTATTTATAGTTAAAAAAAAAATGAATCCAATAATATCAACATTCATCAACAGATCCAGCTAAGTGTGTATCAGTGCTGAGCTTACGGTGCCAAGTGGGGCAGGTGTGTGAGGAGGTGATGCGTGTGCCGGTGATCAATATGGCGTGGGAGCGAGCTCTGGCCATCTGGGGTCAGCAGGGCATGAGTGCTGAGGAACACAGGAGGCGCATGCTGACCGACACTTTGCAAAGCAGCACTGTGAGAGTAACCACAGCTGCAGGCAAACTCCTCAAACCAAAGGTACACACATACACTCACACACACACACACACACACACGCACACACACACACTCACTCTGTGTGTGTCTCTCTCTCTCTCTCTGGAAAGCAGATCTTTGGATTTAGACAAGCAACAGGGATTTCACATCAGTGTGTCTCCCTGTTGTCCTTATTTACTGACTTCCCTCTTCTTCTCCTGTCTCCCTGTAGGCCACACTGCCGAGAGCTGTTCAGCACAGTGAAGGAGTAAAATACAATGTGGAGGTTTCTTTGCCACAGTACTTCACTCTACCCCCTACTGTTACAATACCCATTAAAGAAGACACCAGCATACCATGGGAGAATCCTGCAGGTACAAACACACACACACATAAATGCCTGAAATCCAGCATGACCAAGCTTTCGCTTCATTTCTTGTTAGCACCATAGAAGCAGCTGACTGACATCTTGTGTTTTTGTTTTTTTTTGTTTTTTGTTTGTTTGTTTTTGAGCCTTTTAATGCTATGCTTTCAGGAAGTGATCATATTGTAACTGAAGGGAAATTGGCCTTATGTGCTCTGATTAATTTTGCTTGCATTAAACAAACGAGTCATTTTTTGTTTAAGTGGAAACTCAATTCCTGGCATTTACTTCTGTTTTTTTTTTGTCATTGGGAACAAGCTTTAAAAGTTTTTAGTTTGTTTTGTGCTTGGCAGTGTCATGCCAAGAAGAAAATATAATTTAGGCTTTTGGGATTTACTGTGAGTGGCCACTTGGACAAATTGGCAGCAATGCTCCTAAGCATCCGTGATAAAAACTAGTGGAATCCAGTACTTCCTTAAACGGATAGCATGTTTGTTGATGTTTGGTTGTATGAGCCACTCATGCGAACTCAGTTTCTTACTTGCTGTTGATATCTGTCAGCTCGCCCTCTGCTGGAGAAGCAGTGCGACTCAGGAAACAGAGCACAGTATTGCTGCAAATGGTACCAAGAGCAAAGTGTCTATTACCACCAACAAGACCAACCACCTTAAGTATAAATATGTCCCTTTATGTTTAAGCTACAGTTCTGAATTTTTAGCGTTTTACATTCTTGTCAGACAGCCGTTTTCTCTGGGACTACCTGTGGTTGTGTGTAGGAATACGGACATTATGTAGCTGAGGAAAAGTAGTCCCATCATAACAAGGGCTAAAAAACATGTTGGGGTTGGTACCGTTTACAGCTGTGCAATGCTGTGCTTCCTGTTTCTCCATGCAGGGGACGAGCTGACAGTTTTCTACGGCTGGTAAAACACTGACCAGGCATAAGTGGCTCGTGCAACCCCACATTAAAAAAGAATTTTAAAAAATCATTGAAGGCATGCCCTTGTTTTCAACAATGTTAAAATCCCTTTGGAAATAAGCACATGCCCTTGACAAACCAGCAGTGCTTAAGTCATACCAGCTCCATCCCCATAGTAACTTAACAATTGGAAATATTATTGGGACATTTTTGTCTCCTGGAACTAAATTTAAATCCCTCTTGTTTTGGTGGAAATGTAGGTAAAGTTCTCCTAAAGTTCTTGATCCCTCAGACAGTTCCTGTGACTGCCATGCCCTGTTAGTGTCACTCATGTTCATGCCATTTACTTTAACTGTCAGCACCTCTCCTCTGATTGTCCACCTCCTTTCCTCCCTGGATCTCCTCTTCTCCCCGTTCAATAGAGTGTGACTGTGTGGACATCCCATTGCGGTTCCAGGGAGACTCAGTGGGGCAGTTTACATGTCAGGTGGTCCTCAGGTCCTGGTGTGATATCAGGGTCTACATGTTAGAGGCGCTGGTCACCTCGCAGGTAAATATCAGCTTCAACTTGTAAACGATGAGTGACGTAAATGACGCGTCTGTGTGTTGGTTCAGGTTGTTTACACTTTATGCAAAATCTCATTTGTGACCACAGGGAGGATCCGTCCACTTGGACTTCAGTTCACCTGCTCACCGTTCCGTCACACAGGACATACCACTGGTGAGTGCAAGGGAAATGTAGTAATCAGCCTGCGTGCGTGCTGCTTGTTGAGGGCTGAGCCACAAGCATTTGATTAGTTAAGAATGATGATTAATATTTTCTTTATAATGAGAAACTGATTTCTTGGAAGAGAGAGGTAACCCTGAATATACAGCAGCCAAAAAGCATTTTTGAAGTAGATTATTATACAGATAGTTTTGTAAAATTAGTTTTTAATGTTGCCAAAATGTTTAATATTGTGGGTTCAAGTCAGATTATCAGGCCTGTGTGTCTTTCACAGCACAATGAGACACACCGAGACTGGAGAATGCAAGCTGAACTGTGTGGTGAAGGATTCTCCGGCCCAAAGGTTGTGAATGTGCCAGCAGGGACTCGAGCCTTCTACCCCCTCACCTTTCAGCCCTCCACACAATGCATTGTGATGGTAATGCATTTTTTTTCTTGTGGTTTCATTGTTTTTTTCTGTCTTTGTGTTTTTCTGCATTGGTCTTTTTCTTTGTTACCTTGTTTCCGAGACACGCTCTGATCAGTGATTCAGACCATGAAATCTTAACTGTGCGGCAGCCTTGAGTTAGTGTTTATTTAGGGTAATTCAACATTAGCAACACTTAAGAGAAAGCCCCCTCTGAAAATCCCCCGCTACCAGTTCTCATCCAGCAAACTCTCATATTTGTCCTCTCTTCTCATTAGCCTTCTCCGTTCCATCCTCTCAGGGAACAGTCAGCTCAAGCACAGCCACTTATCTCGATGCCTGAAACAGCAGCACACTGTTCAGCCTGTGTAGATGGAAAAAAGATATCTGGCTTTAAGCTTCCTTTGTGCAGTTCCTTTCACTGCTTTTCTAAGAAGCACAACTGACTTTCTTTTACAGCAACTGAGCTGTCTCTTTTTTAGAAACAGCTTTTTGATGTCAATGCCTGGCAATTTAGAGAAGGTTAGCTGATCCCTTACAATGATAAATGAATACCTTGCTACCTCTTTCACATATAATTTTGAACAGTTCGGATGATGATTTTTGTCTTTTTCAGACTATTTCAGCAGTTTTATCATCACTTGTGCGGAAGAAAATTATGATTTCATGAGTAAAGGTCAAAAGATATGCACACTTCAGGACCCAAGTCACCTCAAAAACACGAGTCTGCTCTGTCCCTTCTCTTGGTGGTGTTGTGTGTTGAGTCATAACGTTAGTCAGTTACACATTTTGGACCCCAGTGTACTTGTATGAGTCGATTTTCTCCGCTGGTAACTGCAATAGGGGGCTTCCTGTTCCTCTTGCAGTCAACCAGCTCTTTGGTTTTCTTGATGTTGAGCTTCACATGATGGTTATTGCACCATGTGATGATGCTCTCTATCAGTCCTCTGTGTTGATGCATTCATCAGTAGAGGACTCGTCAGAAAACTTGAGCTTCTCCTCTGACGTTCTGCGGCCAGTCCGTTAGGTCCATGATTCACAATGCAGCGTCAGAGTGCAGCTGCTTCGCCAGCAGCATTTCCCCAAAGAGGCATGGCTGGATGACTGAAAGCACTGGAGAGATCTGACATGGCTTGAACAGTTCTTAGGCAAATGTTTGGTGATTTAGTCATTTTTTACAGACCACTATGACTTTGTATGTTATGTGTATATCCCTAAACTTATTCCAGAAATCTTAGAAAACAAAGTAAAAACATACTCGACTAGAAAAGGATTTTGCATTGGCCGGGAATCGAACCCGGGCCTCCCGCGTGGCAGGCGAGAATTCTACCACTGAACCACCAATGCATGAAAATATGTATTTCTGAAGTCCTCAAAGAACGAAAAACCCCTGTTCCAGGGTCTGGTATGAGTTAACATGACTGTGTTACTACTTATGTAGCTCTGCTGTCCGTTGTTCTCTGTGTGCACCCTTGAAATGGAACACCAGCTTGTGTGCGTTTGACTCTGTGGAATTCATCCCTTCCCCCACAGGGCAAGTTGTCCTTACGCAATGACTGTGACGGTACTGAGCACGTGTTTACCCTCAGAGGACTGGGAGAGCACCCCCTGCCTGTGGACCGTCTGGTATTGCACTGCCCTGTCGGTCAAACCACACACACACAGCTGGATGTCCCCAACTACAGCCAGAACAAACTGACTCTGAAGGTACATGGATGTGTGACAATAACTGCCATACAAGCAGTTACTTATGAGGAAAACACAGCCAAAAAACATTTTGCGAACTAGACCATGAGTTTACAGCCACGTCGTGGCTTCGTGATGCTCTGCACAGTGACAATGCAAACATGTTTATCTTTAGCAGCTTTAATCTTTACAGGTTCAAGTTAATCATGGTTGCAATAGCCTTAACATACGGTACAGCTGAAGATGAATCAGATGTCCTCAGTTGTGTGGGTATTTGTAGATATAAACCAAAGCACTGGAGAAATAAAATTGACCCTGTTGAATGTTGGATGAAGGCGTCAGAGAATCAAAGAGCCATGAATTTCTATGCAAAATGTTCTGCTAAACCATTAAGTCGATGCTAAATTATATCACAGTATGAGTGGAAATTTTATCCTACAGGGAAAAAACACAGGGAATCACTTGATCAGTAAGGTTAATCCTTTGAGGACCGTGAATGTTGGTACTAAACTTCACAGCAACCCATATAACAGGTGATGAAAACATTTCAGTATGGATTAAAACAGTAAAGTGACTTTTAGGCAGAGTGATGTTAGTTTATGCTGCCATCATGGCTAAAATTGAGTGATTATTTAAACTGAATTGCATTTGCAGAACACAAAATTTACATTTGAGCTATTTGTATAAATGTGTTTTGCACAGGCGAAGGGTTAAATTCTGTGCCCATTAACATGTTTGGCTTTTATCCTGATTATGAAAGAGAAATTTGTTTTTCGGCACATAAAGCCTCATAATAAAGTAATTTACCATCATATACGATTTTTCTGCAGCATTATTATGACAACCGGCGCAGTCCTGAGAGCTGCAGCTTATTGCTGACGTCTGAGTTGTAGAGCACAAACATGGCGAAGAATTAGTACAATAATTCCTTGCAGACTGAATCTGCAGCTCTGATTGTTTCTCTTTGCATCTCTGTGCATTTTGAACCACTTGCAAATGAGTGAACATCTGTTTAACTGTGTGTTTGTCTTCTTTATTTCCTTATTCCTCTTTGCGAATGGTTCTTCTCTGTCTTGTGTGTTCATGTACACACACACACACACACACACACGCAGGTGGTGACAGACCTTTCTATTGTGAGTGGCAGCCCGTCTCTGGAGATTGAACCTGGTCTCAAAACTCCATACAGTCTGGCTGTGTCACCATGGAAACGAGGAAAACAGACAGGTGATTTTTTTTTTGGTGGTTTGTAAACAGATGATGTGAAAGGCAGCTGCAGCAAATGTCCTCTTAGTTTGTTTACTACAGTTTATTACATTTGCTTAAACTGAAGCAGACAGACTGACGCCTGGGACACACTGACATTGTGCTGCAGCTCTGCTCTGCAAACCACACGTCTCTACAGGAATTATTCCTTAGATGAGGCAACTAATACTGGTAATAAAGAGGTTGTTTACCCCTGTGTAGAGATGATCTGTATGTCTTTTCATTTTTCCAGTATATTCTCCTGATTTTTAAACTGTAGTGAAACGTTTAATGTTGCTGGTTTTATGTCCGTATGGCTTTCAAGCAGGTCATCTTAAGTGTCTGTTTTAGCTCTAAACATCAGCCAGAAAAACAAAGTGAAAATCTCCGAATCTCTCTGAGGCGATGCTTCAGTTTTAAGTGGGCACCGCAATAAAGAGCAAGAGGTTCCACGATGCACACTCGCTCCTTCCCCGCCAGTGTGTCCCAGGTGTACTACACTCAAGTTGTCTAATTTCCTGCTTTGAGACATTTGAATGCTGTTGTTATATTATGCTGAGTACTGTGAAGTGTTTTGTGTTGCATGTCTTCAGGCCATAACATTTCTACATTAGTGTCTGCATCTGAAGTAGGTTAGCATATGCAGTTTAATAGGATTAGATGTTTATTGCATAAAACTACTAACCCAAAAAAGGGTCATTTGAAAACTTGGTCTACGACATGTCTTGCAGGTTGTGTGTCATTTCTAGAAATTGATGACGTGCAAGAAGCAGACAGACACGAAGGTAAGCTTAACGTTGTACCATATTCATGGATCAGTCATTTAGAGCTCAAAGTACAGCCACAAAAACACAGAATTTCTTTTTTTCCCCCCAGACTTGACCGTAAAGGTCTTTGTCACAAATAAATGACAAGAAAATGCAAATTGTTCAGATGTGACGTGTTTGCATCAAAACTCGTCACATCAGCAGCGACACGAAAACACGGAAATCTGAATTTCCAAAAGAGTTTTGACAGCTCACTCTAAAGAGGGAAAACGGACTCACATATTAAAACATATCAGAACTTATCGGCCATCAAACACAAAATACTGAGTAAAAATGTGACACCACATGTCACAGGCATTAACAGTGGGCGGGTGTAAGCCATAATATAAGCTTAGGCAGGTGAAAAGTTAACAGAGCCTCTCATATGTTAACGTGTGTTAGCTAATGTTACCTCATCCAAAAGTAAACTACATAAGGTAATGTTACTCACCATTTGTGAAGCTTGTCTTTGTAATTTGTGTGTTGTTTGTCAAACAACATTTGGCGCTGAGAGACACACATAATGAGTTTGTTTATGTTGTTGTGGGATTCAGTCGAGACGTCAGTTCCGCACAACCATCGTGTTTGCTTAATGCATTTGTTCACGGTGGGAATGTTTGGAAAAATCGATCTGAAAAATAAAAGGGTCGTTTTTTGTTTTTTGTTTTTTTTGTGGTGTGTATTCTCATTTATGTGAAAATTCTCGTGCCCAGTCAGCGGTTTGAAAAATAGTTTTTCGTGCAAATTATTTGTGCGCGGGGAAAAAAGCTTGCAGTGGGTAAAGGCCTTAAGTGTGTGTACACCTGAGTTTGCATCTGTACCATTTGTGTACATGTGCAGGAAATGTACTGGGACGCTACAAGGTGCACTTCTCTCTAGAGATCATTTGTGAGCCAGCAGCGCCCACCAAGGTCATAGAAGTACAGTGTGCTGCTCAGGTAAGCTTTGAAAACACACTCAAGTGGATATTTACTGACAAACATTTTCATCGACAGTTATTTAGTTCAGACTACAGATGAACACAACCAGAGTTTGTCTAATTGGCAAAAAGTGCCACAATTAGGTTCTTGATGGTTGATTGTTGTAAGAGGTTTTACAAAGCAGTTGAGCACAAATATATAAATATAAATGTGAGCTGTCATGGGGAGGAGACCATGGCAAAGCTACCAAAGAGCAATATTCTACAACTGGTTGTTTGATCTATATTGGAGAAAAGTAAAAAGAGGAAATTCAGTTCAGGATTATTATTACATTCCTAACAATGCAGGTGTGTTTGTGCTGCTGGCCACTGTTGCGGGAAAACTTGATTTCCCCTCTACGCTGAGATCAAAAGACTGAAAACATCACAAGGGAAAGCAGCAACAGGGGTCATCTTTGAAATGTTGTGTTTCCAGAGCTCATTTGCCATAGAGATTCCTGTCAGTAACCCAGGAGGCGAGCTGCTAATGCTGGATGTGTACCTGGAGGGAGAAGACCTGAGTGGGGCCAACAGTGTTTCAGTTCCCCCGTGGGAGACTCTCACCTACAAAGCTACGTTCTCCCCTGGCAGAGTAGGGAAGAGCGCGGGCAGGTGAGACTCATAACGCTGTGGATTACACGACCTTCTCTAAAGGGGTAGGAGGAAAAAAGGGTTATCGTTTAAAATAAAGCTGATCTAAACAGACATACTGTTTCGCATCTGTGGTCGGTTAACAGCATTTCATTAGATTTGTTGTGTTTTCTGCCAGTGTGTTGTTCCAGTCCGAACTGGTGGGAGAGTTCTGGTATCAACTGGAGCTTTATGCTCTTCCTCCTCCAGTCATCACGCTACCACAGGCCTGCTGTCAGCTGGGCAAGTAGGTGCACACACACCAACGCCCCACAGGGTCACTGGCTAGGAATACATGCACACAAGCTAAACACACACTCAGCTACAACTGCGAATGTGTTTATTGCAACAGTCCTGTTCTCAAATTTTCCCACGCCTCAGCGATGTGCGACGCTGGTTCTCTGTTGTATATACACAGCAGTTGTGGTACTGAAGGCTCTTAAGCATCCCATAATAATCCTAATGTGTAAAACAGAAAGACAACCTTCTTGTATGTGTTTGCTAGAGATAAAAAGTCTAATGAGCAACTTAATACTTTTATATTAATGACTTTCTGACACAGACATGAACTTTATCCTCTGGCTGTCCCCGAAACTTACAAAATAAAAAAATCATCAATCCTACAGGATCCTTAGGGGGAC
>JAQLOL010014092.1:0-12821 GCA_029783665.1 Naso thynnoides
CCTGTCAATGGCATACTGTGTGATGAGATGACCGGTCTCACCAGGCTACATTTTTGTTAGAACAAAGGAGAAAGAGCCAATGTTTTTTTAAACAAATATGCAAAAAGTTTCCCTGTGATCCTGTAACCATAGACTCATTCATTCTTGAACAAACAGCTGTTTCTGCAGCAGGATGTCTATGATGAAACAAGTTATCAGACGTTGCCCATCACAAGAATGAGAGGTTTTAAATTCAGCAACAGTTGCACAAGAGTTCAGACTCAGCACCTTTATGCAGAGCTGCTTCTCATACAGCTGAAATTTTGAATGGGGTCCTGCAAAGGATATAAAGCTAGAAAAAATGTACTCTTCCTGAATTTCACACCTCTAAACAGAAATGGGAACAAAACAAGTTTTTTTTGTTTTTTTTTTTAAAAACAACCCAACAAAACAAAACAAGTGTCCCGCTTTTGCCAAAATATAACAATTTTAATGGGAACCTGTAACAATGGACTGGGTGTCAAATCAGAATTTAAAAATAAAAAACCTCTTTTTATTCCAAACAAAAGCATTACTAGCCAACTTGAGGAATGAAAACTCTCTCACCTCTAACATTTAGCTGAGGAGGATCACAAAAAGCTGATGACTTGAATCAATCGCTCTCAGTTCTGAAGTAGTATTTGTCTGTGTAACTTGTTCTAAACAAGAAAACTGAGTGGTGCAATCTTCCTGACTCAGGTTTCCACTAATTTTCATTGGATAGATGTCATCTTGTTTGCCACTGTTAAAAAACCACATCACCTGCTTTTAAGCCATTTTTAAACCACAATCTGATGGTATTTTTCTGCTGTCAAACTTTGATCATGTAGAATCACTCGAGACAAAGCTACATGGGATTTGCCAACAAGATCCACTCAGTGCTTCCATCTCCTTTAGTGCAGTAATGACTAGCTGACCTGAAACAAAGAGGACACTCAGTAACATGTTGGCTGTCAGCACATTCACAGACAGGACCACCATCACACTCATCACCTACATGTGAAAACAGTTATTTCTCAATATTTGAATTCAGGCATCTTGAAAACAAATCCGCATGTTTGTTTAAGGCATCATGGAAATTTACACATTCTGAACAGAAAAACTTATCATGTAAAACCAGATGTTACTGTGCTACAAACATTGATGAATTCTATCTGCAGAGTTAAACTGAAAACAGAAATCTGAAAGATTTTGTTCATTATTATTATTATTATTATTATTATTATTATTATTATTATTATTATTATTATTATTATTTTATTTTTGTAAATTTTTATTTATTTATTTATTTTAAATAGTAGTAGTTGTACAGAAATCAGTATTGTAGGTGTGCATGAGTGAAAGTGTGTTTGTGTGAGTGTTGAAAGGTGCAGAACAGAACATAAGGCTAAAGCAACATAACCGAACCAAGGGCTTAAGAACCTGGGATACCTGTGAGGGAAGCTGGAAGCAGAGAGCAGAGAGAGCCGCAAGCAAAAGGGATGGTTAAACTACAGACAGACTATTTAAAGACAGGAACTCCTGGGCGCCACAGGTGTCCCTGATTCCTCAATCAGGTGCCTGTTGAAAAAGCAGAGGTCAGTATAGTATAGCACCCCCAAGAGGACCCAGGGGCCATAACAAATGTAAAAATATTATTTTAATAAAGAAATGAAACTAATAACATTGTTTACTACATTTTTAACAGGGTTACTAGTAAACTGTAACCCTAATGTCTGTTTTAAAATAATCTTCCCAATACTGATTATCTTTAGAAAACTTGGGAAGAGAAAAAAAATTCTCTTCTGCTTATTAGAATCTTTGGAATGTTCAGCCCTGACAGAAAATTTATTTAGATGCTATTTAGATATTTGGAGTGGTTCATTTAAATGTAGTTTGAAAAAACATTTTGGATTGGTGTGATTAACACCCTGTCTGTGTACTGCCTTTTTACAGTCGGGTGGAGTTTAAACATGCACTGCCAATTAAGCAGTCTTCCACACCCAGCTACGAGGATGAAATATTCAGCTGCCCGTTGCACACAGTTTCACATAGTTTTGAATAAAATCTGCGAACTGTAGCAAACTGGTGCACGCTGTTTTTAGATTGAATGTGCCCCAGCTCAGGTGTGCCTGCACAGTGACAGAAATGGGTTAGTAGGCTGAGAACAGCAGGAGTGTTTTACCTTGTCAACATGATAAATGTTTAATAATAAATCAATGTTGCATAATCAGTCAATCAAAACTAATTATCTTCTAGAGTGTATCTGCTTTAGCCTTAAATTTTTGTTCACTAGCCTTTCTCTGTGTGTGTGTGTGTGTGTGTGTGTGTGTTCTCTTATGCCTGTGCACACATATACTGTATGTCTATGTGCATAAGATGAGTGGTGTTTCATCTTATATTAGTCCCTTCACATGGCACATTGTGCTGACAGGTAAGCTGTCAGAAGCAGCAGAGGGAAGCAGCCTGCTGGGCATCCATGTGCTAACAAGTCACTTTTGGTTGTGTAACACTGTCAACCATCCAAAGTCTCTCCATCTCACTTTTACAGCTGCATACTGCCTGGAGACATTTACAGGCAAAAAAAGATGGGAAGCATGTGCCAAAGAAGTAAAATACATTTTTCTTATTTTGTAATGCTGCAAGCATGAACTCTATAATTTTCAATTTGACCATTAAGTGCATTTCTACTATAATCTGGGTGACTCCCGGATCCTGATTGGCTGCAGGTTGTCCATTAATTCCTGATAAAGGACACCTGATTATTGGTTCCAGTCAATAAATAAGCTGCCTCAGCCTGCATCTGTATCCAGCCATCTAATTTATTTTTTATTGTGGGAAAAAATACAACAAATATAAAAATATACATATTAATTTTGCAACAGTGTACTCTTTCAGCCTCATCATTTGAACACAGGCTCTTGTCAACTAGAAGTATCTATAGCTAAATTGTGTCCCTTTTCTTGTTGTTGTTGTTGCATGTAGTAGTTTGCAACATTACCTCCGACTTCACGTGCTGATTTTTTGTGATGTTTTAGCATATGGCCGGAAATGCAGAATTTCTATTTGTAATAGATGCTCTATGGGAGCTTTGAAATACATTTCAAATCTATGCCAATGCAGGCAAAATAACTGAATCATCTGAGCCAAAGAGGTCAACAGCATTGGTTACGGTCTGTTAAAAACTATTTTTTAATAAGTGCTTTGATGTATGAAGCAGTTGAGAATCAGCCGGAGGGACGTTAACATGATTGTCTGTGTGTTCGGAGGGTCAGGCAGAATGCTGCCTTTTATTCACAGTGTATTCACTCTGTAAACATTTCATTATTGAGATGAGAGAACAAGAATTTTGGACTGTCAGGTCAATCAAATTATTAATGCCCATCACATCCTCGGGGTTTGTTCTTTGCATTTTTTAGTCCCTGTCTTGCTTAGAGCTGATGGCCTAGTAGCTTACCATGGCCAACTACGAAACCTTTTACGGTGAATGGATGGCACAGAATGTCTCTTACATACAAAACACTCCTATCAAGGTTTGACAAAGGTGACTAAAAAGCCTGGATAGGTAATCATTTATGAAGGTTGTTCATTCTGGGATTTTATTTTCAAAGGGCTCTTACCTTGAAGCAGTCAGATTGTTTGCAAGCATTATATATTGCAAAATGATAAACTGACTGCCACTTACCCTGCAGATGTGTCAACAAGAAAGTGTATTTACAGCCTTATCAGTTTTTGTATGTAAATAAGGAGGCCAAGGAGCCATGGTCTAATCTTAGTAATGAATACTAATGACAAGTTGGTGCTGATGACATACACTTTTGTGCTTACATCAACATATAGTTTGACAAATAAAAGACTTTCTGTTTCCAGAAGAACCATACAGACAAGAGATAATCTTCCTCTTTGAAAAGATTTTGATCTCTTGTGTTTGGTATGGGCACGTTTCCCTTAAGTCCTGTGGCTCCCTGCTGTTCCAGTGTTTTTCCTCAGCTGTGTCTACTCAGATGCCATGTTTTATTATGCACATCCTTCTGGCTTCCACATAAAAGCATATTATGAACTTTCATGGGAAACAAAATCGCTGAAGGCAACAAATTGTCTCCACAGTCTATGCATGTTCCTTTTCTTAATTTTTTTTAGCTCTAGTCTGGATTGTAGTGCCTAATTGTCCTCTGTGTCCTTTTTTGATAAAGGCTATCTTAGAAATGTACTGTTTTATAGGAAAGTCATAAGACTTGGATGCAACACTTAGATTAATCATCTGCCTCTGAAAAAGATGGAAAGGAAAATAAAATACATATTTTAAAAGGTTTATTGAACATAATGTTTGAAATTTTTGACCATTATACTTATCCTACTTCTAGGAAGCAAATATTTGCATACACATTACAAGAAATATGAATTTATCATACTTTGTCTTTAAAATAAAATGGATGTATTAATGAAATAAATGTTTTTATGGCACATTACACCAGCAAATTCATTTGATCTTTGCTTACAGAATGGTAACAGCTTTGACATTAGTCTCAGTCATCTCCTATTATAAAAAAAATGGCTGTTCTGAACACTCACAATTGGATTCAGGTGCAAAGAAAACCCGTGAGACTCAAATTAAAAGATTGGATGCTACATTTTGTGGGTTTTTATGTGTTTGTTTGCATGTAAGCACTTAAAAATGAACGTTGCATTAAATTGCAACAGAAAGAGGAAAGACACGTCAATGATTTGCCTTTTAATTACTTTATGCCACTGGCAGGGTATGATGTTGTTCTTGACAACAAGCTGCACTGCAACGGGTTTCCACACCTCTCTGAATGAGAGATTATGGATCCCTGCTGATACTCTGAAAACCCTGTCTGAACAGCGGGCACATCACTGCAAATGGTAAATGCCAAATATCTGAAGAAATCGGCTAATGCACATAATCCTACACACACACACACACACACACACACACACACACACACATACACAAACAGTCTTATCACACAGACCAGCATACTCTTCGTCCACCTTAATCCTGATTTCTGCTCTCTCCTCCACTTTGCCACTCCCCATCCTCTCATTTCACCTTCTGCCTTTTCTCATTTTGAAGTGACTTTTTCTGCGTCTGCCTCTCTTTCATCGTATGCATTGCGGTTCCTTTTATCTCATGCATAATACCTTGAACACTTCTAGAGATGGGGAGGAAGACAGCAGTCGACAGCTTTATCCTGCCCTGTGTGCTCTTTCACCAAGGTTATTACTCTCTGCTGAAGTGCATTGTTAGTCATTCGTCAGCTGGGGTAAATGGGAGCTCCTACATAACTTTGGTGCAAAACAGACGCTCCTTGCCAACACAAATACCTAAATTACACCACAGTATTTCAATTCTGTTACCTGAAATGTGTAATTAAAAGCTTCTCTATAGCGCGTATCACTGTACAATTCCCACAGCTGGCCCCAAAGGAAAAAAAAAAAAAAAAGCAATCAAGCACATGTGAAATGAATATGGACAGCACTCACTCTTTTCAAGATGAATGGTCTACTCCAGTTGGTGTGATGCTGGCTCTGGAATTGCCTTTTTCTGCTTTTGTGTAAAATGGAAATGGGGTTTTCATTGGAAATTGAGGTTACTCTTGTGAAGAGAGAACTAACTGCACCTGCTACATTTAATCAATTTATAGAGCTTTTTATTTATTTGCCTTAAAATTCAGAAATTAAATTTCATGGATAAATAATGGTAAATGTAATTTAGAAGATGTAATGTTTTGGGAAAAGATGGTATAAAATGAAAATATTTTTTTGTCAGGCAGTAGACACAAGCTCCAGTCGCACTCCTCCGTTTCCACTAACTCTTAACAAACCTGTTTTAAAGCTACAGTACTGGATTCTTTTGAAATCCTGCAACACAGACCCATAGCCCTGACGCTACCTTAATGAGTTTGTTTTGGCTAAAATCTAAACTATGACTGTGAAACAATCTTGTAAGTGCATTACAAGTCACACTGTGAGTTGGGTGTAATAAATTGTCAGTTGCATTCTGATTGAGACTGTCCAGATGTTCAGAGAAAAAAGAGAAACATGAAATGTTGATTTTACAAATTCAGTTTGAGGTTAACTAAAAGGGCGGCATGGTGGATCAGTGGTTAGCACTGTTGCCTCATAGCAAGAAGGTCCTTGGTTTCAATAACTTGAAAAGAACAGGACCTTTTAATGTGGAGTTTGCAGGTTGTCCCTGTGTTTGCGTGGCTTCCCCTCAGGTACTCAGGCTTCCTCTCATCGTCAAAAGACATGCAGGTTAGATTAAGTGGATTCTACATTGTCCATAGGTGTGAACATGAGCGTGAATGATTGTTTGTGTCAGCCCTGCGATGAACTGGCGACTTGTCTAGGGGGTACCCGCCCCCGCCCAGTGTCAGCTGGGATTGGTTCCAGCCCCTCTGCAACCCTGCAAAGGATAAGCAGTTACAGATAATGAATGAATGAAATTTAAGGTAAACATTTTTTAGCAGCAATATTCTGTGACACTCCATTGTGTTTTGTGGGTAGCAGCAATGATTGAAACTTTCAATCACTGTGTTCCCTAAATATGTGACTCTGTCAGTGTTAAGACACAGTCCGTCACTGAGAGATGAAACTCTTATCAGTCATCATTGGACTTGTTCCTCTGTCCTGGTCTCACAATAGGATCTAAAAACCCCATATTTGATTGACAACCAAAGATTTTTCTACCTATCTCACAATTTGGAACTTTAATATGGGGCAACCCTAAATTTCAATGTATAAAAAAGGCCTTTGGTCAACAGCAAATTATCTATGTATTCAGTAGAACTCTACATTACCCCACATACAATTCAACTCCAGAGAAAAGTATTTGGGTTGGTGAATCATTTCATCTGTCTTTCATTTAGAACTGGGCAACACTGTGCAATCTATTTTTGCTGAAACGTTGCCTGCTGCTGCTGAATAGGAGCTTGATTATGTCAGTGAAACTGGACCACTCAGTAAATGTGCTCATCAAAAAGCAAAAAACAGAACAGGCTAAAACCTCAGCTGCTCAGTTGAGTTCTAAAACTATGATGATTATAATTATCACTGCTGTCAAACCTCTTCACCTTACAAAAAATTCATTAAATTCAATCACACAATGGTCTAAATAAATTCAAGGTCAAATAAGTCTCATGATGCATAGGTAGCCTATTACAGCATATGCATGGTGATAAAAGAAAGATCGTTAGTAAAAATAAAGAGTCAAAAGGTAAAAAGTTTAATGCCTAGGGAGAAGAATTGTACAGCTCTCTTTACTTGTTCAGTTTAACTTTTTAAGAGATAATTCAGAGAGTTGAAGGTTAATGAATTTTGCTGCTCTCCTGTTTCAGGTAATTGAAAATTACAAGTCAGTGCTGTCGGAGAAAATGGATCAGTCTTTAGCAGTCCTCTCTCTTAGATATGTTTTAAATTCAGCATACCCTCCCCTAGTGTTGCCTACATTTCTCGTGACATCCTTGGCTAAGTCCTTGAGACAGAGGTAGCTGCACGAATGCGATTATTGTCAATTTTTCTCAGACAGTGTCGACCTGCATTTTGCAATTTCCTGTGACAGAAACACTACAAAAGCTGTTCACTTCAATCTCTCTGAATAATCACTCAAAGATTGAAACTGCACGGATTTTCATATTGCCATGTTTTTGCCAAGAACATTGTTAGAGTCCGCCTTGATAAGGAAGAAGGCAACATAAAACCAGATAGGAGTAGGTGAAAGCAAAGTTATTTATTATTTAAGGAACTTAGCAATAATCGACAAAAGCAGTTGAGGGAAAACTGCAGCAGAAAAGGCCAATGGGTACTGTGAAATCATAAAACAAAAGAGGACTCTAAAACAGCTCAAGTCTTACTAACTTATAAATAAAACAACAGCGACCAGTGGCTGTAACAAACATCCAGAGCACTCCAGGTTTCTAAATCAATAATCTGGTTTCTTTCCCATTAATAAAACTCTTGTCATAAATGAAAGGGCAGAATTTTCCATGCAGTTCACCTGAAAGAGTCACTCACTGCTTGAAAAAATGGCGTCTGCATGTGTACATCACATCCTTTCTCCCTTGTATAAACTCTTTTATAAAGAATTAAATTAGAACCGCCCCATCTTATAGTGGGCCTTGTTTTATGGTTTCCCTAGTCTGAAAAGCAGACTGAATATGAGGATCACAGATTTACTAACTCCCCTTCATTCCAACTTTTTCAATCTTTGCCTGGTCTTCTCTCACTCATTTCACATTCATTTATCTATGCTCTCTCATCATCCCCACTCCTACCTCTTATTCCAGCGAACCCCGCCCCACCCTCTCCATCTATTCACCAAGGCAGATAATGAGCCCCAGTGAGCAGCGAGCAGTTTCCATGGCATTTCCAGAGGGCTTCCTCGCCATCTAGGCATTTCATTGTACTGTTGTTCTTCAAGACTTTGTCCATGAGGAGAACTTTTCCCATCTTCAGGTGGGTTTTAATCAACAGGAAAATCATTTTAGTATCGTTTTTTAATCTTTAGTTTAGAACTTTCTTTAAATGGGAATTAATTACAATACAACAAACTACAATTGAAACCCAAAGACACACTACAAGTTTTTTTAGAATTAATTCAACTTCGAAAATAGCATAAAAGGACAACTGCAGCTTTGTAAGTCATTCACTTGGTTTGTCTAATACAGAGTGCTGTCTTAGTTTTGTCCTGAACTCTGGAATGTATTTTTGCGCAGAATAAGAACTGTAGGTTTTATCTCCAGTTATTTACACTGAAATTGTCTTGTCTGGCTTTGTGGCGGCAGGGACACGAGGGAATGGTGCGATATGATTACCACAGATAATCCACTTGATCAATGCTGCTTTAATCATAACCTTGAACGCACAGCTTTTAACATTGATCGATAATGCTGATAATCCAACATGGCATTAATGTAATGTACAGAATGTTCTTAATCCACTTAACTATATATCTAAATTTTTGTAGAGCCAAGGTGTGAATACAGCAGCAGTTAATCAGTTCCCCAACATTTTTCCCTGCAGACACATTTTAAAGTGTGCAAAGACACTCTGCTATGATTGCATTTTTTAACGTGTTTTTGTTTGTTTTGTTTTATTACCATAAAAATAACTCCAGAGCAGCTGGAGGCTATTGAGCCCCTAGAGGGACATGGGCAAAAAATAGAAATACTTAAAAAATCTCATGAGCATGTGATAGTTTCTCATGAGTGTGAGAAACTATCACGTGCACACGAGATTTATTTTTTCTGATTGCTGAACTGATATCTGGTGAGACTTTGCACTGCATTTCAGCTTGTGTTTGTGTGTGGAAATGACAGTACAGATACCAAATGGCTTCAATTTGTCATTGAGTCCAAGTGCCAAATGTTTAATTAAAACGTTATTTAATTTTAAAAAATTGCCAATGTCTTTTAAGGGGCTCTGTAGAAGGCAGATTTACTCTTTTTCCATTAAATTTTGATTTGATTGTGAAATTTAGTATCTTTCAGTCACAAACTGCAGTAGCTTGTCAGTTTGAAAATAAGTACACATCAAGATGACTAACGATTAGCACAAATAAAACATTGGAGAGATTTAGTCATATGCATTTCAGCATCCAAATGAGATGGAACTGATAATGAGTATCTTGTCCACCAAACTTGGCTACCAGCAGACATTTTACAGGCAGTTTATGAGCGTCTTTGATTAATTCATAAAGTGTGCTTCAAACTTAAATTTTAGAAAAGTGAACAGACATCTTCCCCTTAAGTAGCATGAATGTGAAAATGTTTCTCTCGTGTCCAACTTTGCAAAGACACAAGTCAGTGTAGTCAAGATCAGACGTTCTGGCTTGCATTGACTCAAGAAAAATACAGTTTAGTGGAGAGATCTTATATCTGAGTTTTATCTACAACCCAGTCTATGAAAAGTAGCTGTTTACCAAGGACTGGATTAGTTTCTACCAGCATGGAAGAGCTGTGCTTGAGCTCCAGTCCAGAATTCTCTTGGATTTTAATTATTATTAATGCTTGTGTCACAGGTAGTTTTATAGCCAGGGTTAAAACTTGTCATTATCATCAGACAAAAAATAGAATTGCTCAGGACTGATTCAGTGACTGAGCATCGTTGCAAAGGTCAAATTAGAAAGAAAAAACTGAGAAATGGTGAAGTCATTTCAACAGTGCAGGAGTAGTTTCAACAGTTCAGAGTAAATGTGTTTGTATACATGTCTGCGTACTGAAGCCAGAGGGAGCAAGAGAAAGCTACAAGTCTGGTTGCCTATGTGAATGACAGGTGGGAAGTTGAGGACTAGACTCTGAAGACAGCTTTGATTTTTTCATAACCGTTCCTTTGTGGAAGAACCCAGGGGCCTCGGGGAAGTTCTCACGACTTCAGCCCACACACTACCTTGGATTAGAAACACAACTAATTGCTCAGAGGTACAGCACACACACAGAGATTCTCATGAACCTGCCTACACAAACAACAACAGCAAACTCTGGACCCTCTATTGATGCAGTCAGTGTGATGATCTGTTGTGTTAATGTAAGGAATATCCTGGGAATCGTTGTGTTACCAAGATGAAACGTTTGATTCATCCAAGGCTTTGGTAAGAACCACAACTCTCACGGCAGTAGAGTACACTTGCACGACCCTCTTCAGATTTTACTGCTTTTATGCAGTAGTTTCAAAACTCATTTTTAAATAATAAAGAGGCAGAAATGGAGGCTGTTTTCAAAGCCAGTGCACTCAGTGTGCACAGCATGTATTCATACTCTTCACTGAAAACAATTGTCCATTGTGCAGGCCCACACAGCTGCATTCTCAGTGTAAAACACACACATATGCACACATGCAGGCGGCCAGAACTATTAATACTTACTTTAACTAAAGCACACAAACTGATAAATTGTTGACTGTAATCACTAATATTGTAATTTCCAACAAATCAGCAGGAGTTCCTCAAAGCCACATGCGATCACTTCATCTGTTCTGCATTCTGGAGAGTCCACGTGATTTACAGCAGCATGGGAGGGGGGGGGGGGGTATCATGAGATGGGCAAGCGTGCTGAGGGGAAAGGACATCCACTCAGATAAGGAACCCTGCACGAGCACGTTTTAATGCTAATGTCCCTTATTACCATACATCTGTCACATTTTCTCCACAAAGGGGAGGAACTGCTGATTTCATGCAGAAGTGCGGATGCTTGGACAAACAAAATCATCACAAGAGTCCTGTATGCTGGAACAATTATCTTCACGCATGATTATCTCACATTGCCTTATCTACAACCCCCTTAATGAATGTATTAATCTTAAAGGTCACGTCTGTTGTACACAACACTGGATTGAATGCTGCAATAAACTTCTGTCAATCATGCAACAATCTCTATTAAAGAACCTGAGGTAAATAACAGGACCCAGGTGAGTACAGTCCTCTCCATCCATGTTTGCGGACTCAAAGTAAAACCGATTTTGTCACACAGTGTTCTCCAATCCTTAAGTATGATAAAACTCTTTGTAAGGCCTGCCATTTTCAAATCTTCTTCCAGTTGTTACTAAGAGAGATGGCTGCTATAGAGGGGGCATAAAGAACAAATAACAGTTACAACTTTACAGTGGAGCTTAATTTTGCCGATGATGAGCACACATAGCTTTTAAGGGATAAACATAGCAACTGCAACCAACAACACACTGATGTAAATTTGTTTTGTCAGCAATTGTAAAACCAAATTTCCCCAACTAATGACTTGTAACAGCAGACTTGTGTGTTTAGTCTCCTCATTTCTGCCTTGTCTCTGTGTTAATGGAGTGTGTAGAACTCTGCAGTAATAGTATCAAATAGCACCACCACCACCATCAGACATACATGAATGCAAACACCTTGTCTTGACATTGAAAAACAGTGATCATCAGTTACTTGGCTACTTTCCCTGAGTCAGGAAAGGCTTTTGCAACAGAATGTGCAACACTGAAACTTATTTAATATTTTAATAATGGCAGATTGGAGGTATCATAGTATCTGCATCATACCAGCAATGCTGAACTGAATCAGAATTCTAAGATTGAACAGACAATTGACAAGGGGCTTAAAATATTTTGGTTAAATAAAAATGATAAGGAAGGCTACCACAGTGTAGTAGACTGAGATGAAGAATTAAATGGATAATATAAGGCTGCATAAATTGTTGTGGACTGTTCATAAATATATTTGCTTGAGTGGTCTTTGTTTTACTACATTTGTTGATACCTTGGACAATGTAAAAAATACATGCTCCCCTATTTTCTGTATTCCATAATGCTCACACCTACCTGTAGCATGTGTTTTCATGGTATTAAATGTGCTTTTTTAGGCCAATGTGACCAAATCTTATCCTTGATAGACAAGTTTGATTATGGGAGAAGCCTGGGTTTAGCAGGAAGTTGATATATCTAAAATAAATGTAAAAAATTTATTGTTTTTAAAAAGTTAATAAATCATCTTGTTATCTTGAGAAAACACCTTTTATTTTCTCCAGATCACCAGAAAACGAGCTTTGTTATCCTTACTTTACATCAGATGCAGATTCATTGCTTTGTGAATTAAACATAAGTTCCAAATAGAGATATGGTTAAAAGTCACAACTGCTTAAACAGATACGTTCATGCTGAGAACAAAACCTCAATGTCAGTGTAACCCAGCTAAAAACAAAAAACAAAAAACAAACCCAGCACCTAACAACTAGAGACTGTACAGCAGCAGGACAAATGAGCCTGAAGAGTGCTATGGAGGCTGATTGTGGTTATACCTTCTCCCATAATCAAACTTGACTATCAAGGAT
>JAQLOL010014093.1:0-12795 GCA_029783665.1 Naso thynnoides
GTTTTGATATTTAAGATGGAATTATGACTGTTGTCTTTATTTGTTCACAGACATCTTGGTCATAAACAAGTGAATAAAATCAAACAGCAGCTGATTGTTAATGGTAGTTATGGTCATGAGCTGTGGCTCTGTGCCATATTATTGTATGGCAAAAAACCTCACGACAAAACTATAAAAACTTTTGCTAAGCAGTTAGGAAACGGTAATGCAACATTGTACAGACGACCAAAACAGCCAAACAAAGTGTCTTAATGGCAGAAAACGTGTCATAAGTTCATTACCCGGAGATTCAGTGAGGTAGTTTTATATGTCAGGAGATGATCCACTGCGTGGGGTCGTTGGTCCTCTTTGATGGACACGGACTGAAAGGACACTCACCAAACCCGATTTTCTTCATTTTTTCAATGTAACAATGCTGATCATTGATCGGCAAAGACATTATAAAAGGCCATTAGTATGTGGGCTGCTAATGCCCGAAAGAAATGTGGTGTTCTTTGGAGAAACAAACACACGCACACTTTCATTTGTCATGGCGTGCCCCGCCCACAGACTTTAGCCCCGCCCCTTCCATAACTTATCAAGCGTTTGTCGTTGACTGTAGACTAACACGATGGGATTCAGGCACTCTGTGAATCGTGAAGGGTCGTCTGCTGCATCACTTCTGCAGTAATTCACGCACAAATGATCACTTTATTTCTCCGAATGTGACTTAATGTTTGTTGTTGTTGTTGTTATTTTCTTGTTTGTATGTTTGCTTTTTTGAATAATTAAAACATAAAAATCCTTTTATGATGCATCTGTAACTTTATGATTCCATGTGACGACTGAGACGACTGTGACGTTGATAGCTGCAGGTCAGGGCTGTTGTGACTTTGCGCTTGTTACCGGTAAACAACATCAGGAACTAGTCGGGTTTCAGCAGCGCCGACTTTTCTGCTTGACTTGAATGTATTTCACCTTGAAGAAGAGATTTGCTCTTTGTATTTTAAAGCAGTTTCATTCCAATTCATGAGAGTACGAAGGGAAAAAAAAACTGGATGGGTTTCAGGGTTTAAGAATCCTGAAGAGCTGGTGTGAAGTTCTGAGATCAGTTTGAGTCTGAGTCACACTCCTCTCACATGGTCAGTGTGTGACGTTAGTCACCGAGCGCTGGTGGAAGCTGGGCGCCAAAAATCCCCAGAGAGCACATTTCTACGGAGGAGTTTCTTTGTGTTCAGCATGAACACGCCTCAAGGAAACAACATACTTCAACATGTCCATTGTGTGTGTGTGTGTGTGTGTGTGTGTGTGTGTGTGTGTGTGTGTGCGTGTCCGTCCGTCCGTAGGAGTGTGGTGATGCCCATTGCCCAGCAGTTCAGTCCAGATGTGGTTCTGGTGTCTGCAGGCTTCGACGCAGTGGAAGGTCATCAGTCTCCTCTGGGAGGATACAACGTCTCTGCCAAGTGTGAGTACTCGTTACCATGGCGATCAGACTTAGACGCTGCTTTGAACCCTGTCTGATTAAGATGATTGCTGAGCTGTTTAAATACATGTTTCTTACCCGTGACGTGTGTGTGTGTGTGTGTGTGTGTGTGTGTGTGTGTTGGCAGGTTTCGGGCAGTTAACGCAGCTTCTTATGGGTCTGGCGGGTGGGCGCGTTGTTATGGCGCTGGAGGGCGGTCATGACCTCACCGCCATCTGTGACGCGTCCGAGGCCTGTGTCTCTGCCCTTCTGGGAGACCCGGTGAGACGGAGAGTCAGAGTATCAGCAATAATTATTCATGTTTTCATCTCGAATACGAGCAATGTTTGCCTTTTCCAACCCGGAGGTTTCGCCCGTCGTCTCTGTGAACGGTTTTTGCTGCCGGTAAAACCAGACTCACAGCGTTCTGTGGGCAGTCTGCAAAATGAGCAGCTAATGTGATGGAAACCACCATAAGTGATCACATCTGTCCAGGTCCAATGAATCGCTGTCTCTCTTTGTCTTCACCTCTCATGCTGTTTAGACATCTGCATATTTACTGCATGAACATATGGAAGTGAAAAGAACAGCTTCAACATTTAAGGAATTTCATAGCCTGGGCCCAGACCTGAGACTCCGCCCACTCCACTGAGTGGACTTCATTCTCTTGGTCTGGCATTGCGCTGTGAAACTGCGATTCTTCAGGTTGAAAAAGCGATTATCTAATGAGCGCCGGGAGCGGGGAGCCACAGGCGGGACTAAGCTGATGCTCCCTCACGCCGTCTCTTGCCAGGGAGGGTCGGGGGCGGGGGACAGCGCCTGTCCCAGTCTGTCATTGGCAGCGGGAGGAAGGAAGTACCGCTGTAGGTCCTGCTGTCTACTCACAATGCGATGTGATTTCAAACAAAAAAACATTTATTTGTCTCTTTCCAGGACGCACGGTGGGTCAGAATCTCAGTCACATATGTAACAACATCTGTGTGATTATTTAACGGCTTGTGGAGACATTTTAGTGTTTCTGTCTCACTTAGCCCGAGTTCTTTCCACACTCGCTCCACATTGGGCCAAACTAACTGAAAAGGCAACAGCCAATGAGGAAGGGTTAGGGAAAAATAAACCCCTCCCTCTGAGAATCACTCAAAGTGGAGGCAACGCCAGACCAAGAGAATCAGGTCCACTCAGCGGAGTGGGCGGAGTCTCGGGTCTGGGCCCAGGCTATGATTTTTCATTGACTGTTCCAAAATACCGTGCAGCTTTTCTCTGGCCGAGGGCCCTCTAAAGGAGGGATTACATGATCAATGAACCTAATGAGGGCGGTTCCTCTCACAGGTTGTTCAGCTGCACGTTTGTTTCAGCAGCTGTGACTGCCGCTTAACTGCTTGAATAGATTCCACAAGGTAGCCTGAGAATTACCACGTTTCACTGCTGCATCCTGTTGGCCCGTTTTTGGCAATTTGTTCCGGATTTTTAGGAAGTTTTGGTTTTAATTAACAGAAAATAACTCTCACGTTCCTGTCATGACTTCAGTGTGCAGGCGGCAGCGGCCTCAGGTGGCCGGCAGGATGCACACAAGGCTACTGAGAGAATGTAAAGTTTGAAACAGAAAGAAAAAAAAGGCAGTTTTGACATTTTTCTCCATTTTTTTTGATATATAAAAAAACCCCTGAAACATATGCTTTGTGTTTTCTGGATGTATTTTAGTTGATTTCATGCATTTCTGTTAACACGCACTCTCTCTCTCTCTCTCTGTCAGTGTGACTCTTTGTTCCAGTGGCCTCAGGAGAAGCCGTGTCCAAAAGCCTGGGCCTCGCTAGAGAGAGTAATAGAGATCCAGAGTAAGAAACACACACACACACACACACACACACACACACACTGTATACAGTGCATACCCAGTGGTGAGGGATACAAGATATGTATCTCACTCTTTCTTTCTGTCCCTGAAGGTAAACACTGGTCTTGTCTGCAGAGTTTATCTCAGACTATCGGCCACTCGTTATTAGACGGGCCCGTGGGGGCTCGGGGCCAATCGGAGGATGAGGCAGAAACGGTCAGCGCCATGGCCTCCCTGAGTGTCGACGTTGAGCAGCCAATCACTGTTTCTGACAACACGGAAACCAGCAGGTCAGCGGCACATTGATTTGACACCAATATAACCGGACTAGGAACCAACATTCATGTGCCGGTTGGTCCACAAGTAGCCTCCAACGCGCTGACGTTCATGGTTCTTCCACTGTCAGCAGCTTCAGTGATGTTCAAAAATAGCAGCAGTTATCTTGTTTTTTTGTTGTTGGTTTTTTTTTTTTTTGCTGTGATCTGGAGGTACAGATAACAGATTGAAGAAAAGAGCCCAGAGCGAAAAAGTCATGATTCTGGTAGACGTGGCCCACAAACCGTCTCTCTCTGGCCGCTTAAAGAGAGCCAGAACACAACACAATAGCATCAAATCAAATCAAATCGAATCAAATCGAATTCATCGTCCCCAGGGGGAAATTTGTCTTGCGACAGAGTGCTGTGACAGCCACAGAACAGTATGACAAACAGCGCCACAGCACCACGGATGTGCACGTTGAGACGCAGAATAAATAACACAGAATAAAATAGAATCGATCCGCCCATAAAACACTCGAAAGATAAAAAACAAAAGTACATTTCTTAGAAGCAAGACTGGCATCAAAACCGCTAGACTGGGAATTCACAGCACATTTAAATGAAAAACAAGACCGGGCGTCGAACCTGTTACTTGAGTGCAAAATGCACGGGACTGAAGTGCTAGAGCTTCATGACATACGTGTCAGATTCAACACGTTTCCTTGCTGACTAGTGAAATAAAAGTTGGTTGGTAATGCGCTCACTGGTTTTGGTTCGTCTGCCTGAAGGTAACAGATCATGTTCAGTAAACAGAGTGTGGCAGGTCATTTAAAATCCCTCGTGCCAGTCCGACCACAGAGCCGTCATATGTGCTCTGAAGGGTGGGATTGTCTTTTTTGCCCATCACAGTCTTTGCTGATTTTCACATGTACTCATTTACTGATTTTAACTGTCCAGTAAAAGTGCCGTACTACGCTGCCGTTCCGTATCCGATAGTCTTTTCCAACACAGCCGTGTAAATGATCGACACAAGCAGGCGTGTCGCACTGCTTCCTGACAGTGTCACCAGGAGAGGGGAGTGGGGCCTTGTTTACGGTCGCCGCGGCGTTCCCTGCATGCACTGGGGTGACGCCGTGTGTCGCACATCGTAAAGTTCCCCGAAATACCAGACAGAATGTTCTAGAATGCGATAATGCTTCAAATCAGTATCACGATTTTTCCAACTTCAACCTCGATTACGTAAATGAAAAATTATTTATGTTTTTTTTTTTTACATCGCTGAACTGCTGAGAGTTTTTTTTCCCAAAGAAGCAGAAAAAATGGACTTTAAAAAATTAAATTGAAGACATTATGATGATGTTTCTTCACCCGATCCTCATTTTTACCGAAGCACTTGAACACATCACAATGTGACCCAGTACAACCTTCGTCCTCACTCTCTAACTCATCAGATGCAGTTTATTGGGTCATTTCGGTGATCGATCGGGTCGTGATGAATGTCATGAAACTCTTTGAATAGGTCCGCTGGTCGTGGTCGTGTTAGTGTCTTCTGTTGTGCGGTTCTGAAGCAGCTCGTGCACGCTGCGGGGCGGAGCCTGGGGGAAACATTGATGGAATTGACTGACATGAGCGAGATCAGGTCTGAGGGGTTCTTAATGTCAGTTTTCAGTTATTTTCGGTTCACTGCAGTTTTACCTCGCACTGATCTTTGAGGTGAACCCACTGAAAAGTAAAGATCATTGCATCAACTTTAAAGCTTCACTGTGTAACTATGACTGAATGTTCGTATCACAAGTTTTACGGTAATATTAAACCGTTTTCTTCTTTGTTTTTTAAATTAATTTTAACGCATGTGACGTTTGATGTTGACTGTCTGCAGGTCCACGGAGGAGCCAATGGAAGAAGAGCCTGTGTTGTAGGAGGAGCCAAAACAAGAACCACACAAAACTCCACATTCACCTCCTTCTGGCACCTCCTCTTCCTCTTCTTTTCCTCTTTCTCCGCAGAGTGTGTCCGCACGCACACACACAAACACACACACAGAGTGTAATTGTGCCATTGTGGAGTGCTCTGATTGGTCGAGGAGAACAGTGCAGAGGCAGGAGAAGGCGGGGCCTGTGAAAAACGTGGACGCGTCTTTGCCGTTGGTTCAGCAGTCCAAGGAGGAGCAGACGACTTGTTAGCATCTCCATGGAAACCAAAGGAGTAGCAGGCCAGCAAGGAGACACGTCATGTGACCTGTATACTTTACCACCTGTACACAGCACCACTGAGTTTTTTTCCCTCCACCACCCAGTCACTCTTCCGTCGTTGTATTTTTGTCCCCTCTCCTCTGTTTCCACAGCGGGACGATGACTGTGGAAAACTTGAATTTGAGTCCAAAATGTCAGACAGCGAGCAGACGACTGGTCTGTCTGTCTGTCTGTCTGTCTGTCTGTCAAGGAGACAGGCTGAGCAAACATGGCGCTGGCTGGTGGTGGAAAATTAATGTTTTAAAACGAGCAGAGGAGGAGGAACTAGGTGCCTTTTTAAACAAACAGACAAACAAACAAACCATCCTATAAGAAAACACAAAAGACCACCGCCGCAGCACCTCAGCAAACCAACCAGCCATCAGGACTGAAGAAACACACTGATGCGCACACACACACACACACACACACACACACACACACACACACCCTGCTGTTGTTTCACTCGGTCAGTTCATTTTTGAGTCTTTGTTTCTTCATCTGGATGCCTTAATTTGTTCTTATCTCACAAATCAGCAAGAGAGACGGCCAGAGACAGAATCGAGAGAGTTGATGTAAATATAAATTCAAAATGTATTTAAACTGCTACAAATTGCATTTTCCATAAAAAATTTACAATATTCATACCAGGTTTTCCCAACAGACTGAAGAAAAGCCTCTAAAGCCATCACTACACACTAGACATCTCCAGTAAAAATCTCAATTGAATATTAAAATAAAACCCTCGAAATAATATTCAATCAGACTTTTATGGGATCTGGTGAGCGTCTCAGGATCAGGCCGCTTTTAGCACGCGTCACCGTTTGAGTGTGTACTTAATGAAACTGCATCACTCCTCCCATTCACTCATTTTGGTTGAGTCATGTGACCTGAGCCCCGCCCTTTCTTCTCCAAAAGGGGTTGTTGGATTGTGGCACATTTTTGTAAACACAACGACCACCACATCCCTCTTTCTCTTCTTCTTTTTTTAAAAAAAAAATTGTAATATTTCCTGTTTTCTGTAAATACTGTCTCCTGTCCTGTTGCCCACGGTTACATCACAGCAGACTCAGTGTGGTCACTTTTCTATATCTGTACATGCATATATGTATAAATACACAGAATACTTTCTCTTTTTGTATCAAAAAAGAAAAAATAATATTCTATATAAATATATATATGTAAACAGTGTTTTATCCAATAAGATTGGATTTATGAATATATTCTATTCAGAGATTTGATGTTTTTAAGGTTTGGCTGTTTGACAGGAAGTAAGCGGGCGATCTGATGTCATCAGACTGCCACTTGTTTGTTTGTTTACATATGTTGAGGGTGGCTGGATATTGCTGTTGTTGTTGTTGTTGTTGTTGTTGCTGTCGTTGGAGGTGCACAGCGAGCTCCGTTTCCTCTGGCAGGACCAGGCGGGCAGCGTCGCCCTCCACAGGCAAACAGCAGCAACTACAGAAAAGGAGATTTTAAGGTCATGAATGAGTGAATACAGAAGGTTGGTCCAATGATGACGTGTTTTTGTAGCCCAGCAGGGGTCAGCGAGCCGCTCCGTGGCTTATATCATTCACGTTAGCCCCGACTGCTCCAGAGGTTCGTTTTTAAAAGAGCAACATGTTTAAAATACAAACTCACCAGATGATCGGCCATCTTTTTTTTTTTTTTTTTTTTTTTGGACGTACTCTGACCAAGAAAAGCTGCTTCCATCAAATACAAACCTCATAAAATCAAAGATGACTGTCAGGAAAAAAAAAGCAGGGCAGCTGCTGCCACAGTTTTTGGATTTTGGCAAAGAAAACACCTTAGAGTCTTTGTCACAGAGTCACAGGAGTGGAATTTGGCTTAACTGACGTTTCAACTCCAAGGAAGAAGCAGCTAGTTCTAGTTCTAGTTTGCAGCGCAAAATAACAAAAAACTGAATTCATAGTATAATTTAGAAGACCTTTCTTGGTCAGAGTGTCTCGTCTTTTTGTTAGTTTTTTTTTTCTTTCATTCTTTTTTCTTTTTTTGAACTTTTCTCCATCCATTTCCCCACACTGAAGAGGCTAAAACTGCCGACAACCCAGTGACTTCTGAGTTCCCTCCCTGTGTTTAAGCAAAGTTTATGACACACTCAGTAACGGCAGTCTGTGGTCTGCTCCTCCTGGATCAGAACTAGTGGACCACTTTGTAACTGCAGCTGCAATTCGGGACGGCTGAATTGTTCCAGGAAATATTTTCCGATCTCAGAAGTCAGCGTCGCTCACACCAGGTTGATTTCAGGACAATTCAGTTTTAGTCACAACAAACAATTGGCTACCCTTTGAAATATTAACTTGAGGTCTTATTGCTCTGTTATCATGAGTGTAAACTTAACTTCTTTTGCTTCATGCTACACCAGCAATTCTAAAAAAAAAAAAAAAAAAGATGTTAAAAAACCACAGTTGAGTTGCTAAATCTATTACAAAGCATACTTTAATCTTTTACTGTGTGTAACGGAGCTTTTATGGGTTTTATGAGGACAGTTAAGCTATTTGTTGGCGACTTTATTAGAGCTCAAAAAGCTTCAAAAAGCTTTAAAATGGATGAACAGGGTGTTTAAAGGTTTGTTCGAGCCCACAGCAAACACAGCAGGAACTCCATAAACATCATCACTGTTGACAGCCGTGGCTCAGACGTGAGCTACAGTAAGGTTGTGTGTTCACTGAGTATCACTTTGTGTATTTAGTGGTTTTTGAGTGCACAAGGCCACCTCCAACCTCAGCCTCCTGTTTCAGAGCTCTTTTTTCGGAGATGTTACCTTTTATCCAGTATTAATTTTTTTACAAACTGGACAAATCACACCAGAGGCTGGACCTGCACGCTACAGTTTGTCACTTCTACTCGCTGAAGAAGCCCAGTGGATGCAAAACTTCACAACAGGACCATCACACAATCCACATTTTACAGAAACTCAACTCAGACACACAAAAGCTGACTCTACCGGACAGAACTGTCAACCTCACTAAAGTCCATTTTTCCAGGACCCTCTGTGGTGTAGCGAGTGTTGTAGCTCACGCTGCGACCTCTGGGGGGTCGTCTGTTCAAAGCAATACACCACTGATGGGACAGCAGTGACCGGAACTGAGCGAAAGAGAGACAACTGCAACGTCCAGCCTTAGCGTCGCCATCACAACGCACCAGACAGCATCACAGCTTACATCTTTCGTGGAGCTCCCTGTGGTGGAGTGCTGTGTGTGTGTTTTCTCTGTCGAGTGGAAGGGACAGGGGATTGATTGATTGATTGATTTATTGAGCTGTGTTTCCAGGCGGTTCAGTGTAGTCTTTTTGTACTAATGTAAACACTAAGGCCATTTTGTCCATTATACTGGTAGTCAGTAATAGCAGCGCCTCTTGTTGGGGAGGTGGAGTTGGGCAGGTTGGTCACTATAAAGGACTCGGCGAGGAAAACTGTCAAACGTGGTTGATATCAGAGCTCCACTGGAGTTCACGCGGGCACAAAGGAACAAAACAAAGAGTCCTGGTGGGACGAGCAACTACTTCTGAGAAATCTGTCAATTACGAAATATATACGTATTTTAAAATGCCTTAATAATTTCTCCAAAAAAAAGACATAATAATAATTACCACCAAGAACTGAAACCAGATTGTCTGTTTAAGAATTTGATATTCTCCTTGCACCGGAGCAGCATCAAGTGGCCATCAGAGGTACTTCAGATTGAAAATATGTTAACCGTTATTCTTGTTTACTACAATTTGGTTCCCACTTTTGTAGTTTTGGTCATCTGTACTATCAGTTATTTGAAAACTCTATTCACCAACTTAATCTGGGAACACAAGATCCTCTGTTGAAGAAGACTGATGAGGCCAGAATGAACAAGCAGCCACAAAAAAACAAAACAAAACATCATTGTCCTCTCCGAAGCTGTCATAGTCTTGCATTTTACTGCCAAGTGATGTGATTCAGATTAGCAATTCCCTTTTGATTTTCAGTGATTTTAAGATTGTTTTGTAACAATCCTCTTTAGCTAATAATTTAATTCAAGCAAGAAAAGATAAAGTTACAAAATAATGTGCAAAAAAATTTCTAACCTACATTTTGTCTGGCAAACCTAACGTATGGTGACCCACTGTGTGAGGTTTAATTACAAATGGATCAAAGTGATCAGTTTGCGCCAACTTTACAGGTGTGCACAGGAGAGAAAGTAGACCGGATCTGTTGCCTGGGTCCAAACCTTTGAATCCGTTTACTCCCTTGAGTTGACTAATTCGTCAGACGTATTGGCGTCAAACGTTAGTTTTTTGATCCAGTGAGCGCCGTGGGGGGGCAGACCCTGTTTTCAAGCTGCTGACGAGCCGAGTGCCAGAAGTAAAGAGGAGAATTAATCTAAGAAAGAGATGCACCTATCAAGGCTTTTTAAATCAATTAAAGATACAAACTACCGTGAAATCCAAGCACTACTCTGAAGGCGCTCACTGTGAAACATAAGATTGAACTGTCAGCTTGACGAAGCAAACCCGGTAAAGATTGATACACTGGTCTCATGATTAGATGGAGGAAAATGGGTGGAGGCGATGTCAGACTAAAGATGGAAACAGAGTTTTACAAGTCAACAATTCCGTCTCATGTAAGGCAGCAGAATCTGGGAAGTTGGAACAAAAGTGAACTCACTCTTACATTAAAGACATACGGCAGCCAAGACTTGTTTGTTGTTGTTTGAGCGATTTAGTGTCGTGGTGCTGACCCACATCTTTGCCCCATTATTCCCAATTATCATGCCTGTGCTTTTAATGGCATTTTAAATTTGCACATAAAAAAAAAAAGAGTAGAACATACATTTTAAGAACCAAAAAAATCCAGATAATGTCAGAATGTTCTTATGTTTTTTAAAAACTGATGTGAAACGCAGCAGTGCAATGGAAACGTACGTCATGTTTCCTGAACTTCTACGAAAAATTTCCCCTTGAGAGGCTAAAGTAGTGGCAAATTTTGTAAAAAATTTGTTTTAGCTCCAGATTTGGATGAAGACTTTACCCGACTGCACCTGTCAAAACTGGTCTGACAGCTCTTTGTTAATTCATTTTGAACTTAACCAGAGTGAGTTCGTGTTTCGTTACCGTAGCCCGGTGGCTCACGAACTGTCGGGCGGTTTGACGATGCAATTTTTCCAACCGTTGTTTCCCTAAAATTCAACTTGAATTAGAAGAATTCACCCCTTTTTTTGTGATCATTTCTCTAATCAGTTGTGGGGTGAAGAGTTGTTTGAATTTTCTGTGGTTTCTGAAGGGGGAGATGCCACAAAAATCATCACTTTAATGCCAAACAGAGTATCTGCGGTTGGTTTGCTCGTTCGTCAGTGCTGCCTGAAGACACAGATATGCACGGATTGATTTAAGAGGCTCTTTCAGCGCAGCTTCATTATTTTTATTGAGACAAACGAGAGTTCGGAGGAGCCACCATTGTCATTCGGGGGCTGGTGCTGAGTCCTAATAAATAATTGTTCTCCAACACGACATCAGTAGTTTTGACAGAATCTGATGGTTTGTGTCTTTGGGTGACGAAACCTCCCCAGTCCAGAGGCTCCACAGCTTTACTGTTGCTATCAACCGCACATACACTAAGGTGAAACGCACACACACACACACACACACACATACACAGACTATTTTGCTACATGAGTTAATACTGTATATTTCTTGATATGTTTGATACTGTGGTGTACATGTAGTGTCCTGCTATGACGCGGTGGGGAGGGGCCGGGGTTTCTTTGGACTTTGGGGTGGGACGGAGGAGGTTCAGTATCAGTGTGACTGTCACCTCTCTCTCTCTCTCTCTCTTTTACCTCCTTGTGTTTTTGAGGGGAGACGTTCTCTCTGTGACCTTTCTCTCGTCCAGCTCGTGACTGAAAATTTGTAAAACGCTGTTTTGTTGGAACTGATCACAAGCACATTCCTGACTATTCTCTGTCTGTGCTGTCGTTTGAATCCAGATTCTTTCTTGTTGCGACAATACAACATGTGTCTAGTTCTTGCTAACTCACATGTATATAAAATGCATATATGTGTACACATGTGCAATACACTCTATCGGAGCAATCTATTACTGTGACTATTATTGATGATAATTGTCCCTTTTTTGAAGTTTCAGCCCGTTTTTTTCTTCTTGTCCTGATTTCCTGTTGATGAATTGTGTTGCAGGAGCTTAAAAGGGAAGAAGGTGACTCTTGTGATTCTTCACGCTCAGTTTCATTTCAGGGGTTTGTGGAAATTTTGATGAAGCCCTTTTTATTACTCACTGTAATGTTGTGACGTTGATCCTTATTATCTGTTTCTTTGTGTTTTTTTTTTTTGTTTTGTTTTTTTTAAAGTGGGCCTGTTGTTTAACTTGTCTGGAAACTCAATAAAGCAATTCACCGACTTCCTGTGTGATTTCTCAGTAATCAGAGCACCTGTCCAAAGGCAGAAGAAAACAGCCTTCCTTCAGACAGAGCCCAGCTGTCGCTTCATATTTATGATGGACATTAGAGAGGTATCAATCTTTTCCCCTTGACTAACAGTACAAAAAAATGTGAATAAACCAGTTTGTTCCTTTAAGCATTGATAATGTCACTAAATGGTACAGTGCCATCTACGAGAGTCTTAAATTCATTTATCATAATTAAAGGCCTTGAAAGGTATTACATTGATTATAAATTGTCTTAAAATGGCCTTAAATTCAATGTTCAAAGGTGAGGGGGAGGGTGGGGGGGCAAACTGTACCTACTGTGGCTCAGTAGGTAGAGTGGAGCATCTACCAATCAGATGGTTGGTGGTTCGATCCCCAACTGTTCCAGTCTACATGTTGAAGTGTCCAATGGGCAAGATACTGAACCCCAAATAGCGGCGCCACTGGTGATTGAATGTGTGAATGTGTTCTCTTTGTAGAGAAGTCACCTGCAGTTAGTGTGTGAATGAATGCATGAATGGGTGAATGCTGACTTGTGTTGTAAAGCGTTTTGAATAGTAGGCGCTGTATAAATAGTCCATTTACCATTTGTGATGAGTTGT
>JAQLOL010014094.1:0-12791 GCA_029783665.1 Naso thynnoides
TGTGTGTGTGTGTGTGTGTGTGTGTGTGTGTGTGTGTGTGTGTGTGTGCGCGTGTGTGTGTGCCTGTGTGTTGGGAAGGGGAGCTTTTTTCACCTCTGTTTTATTGATGCTACTGCTCGTTCTGTGTTTACTTATTATTTATTGATCTTTCCATACTAGTGCACCGTCTCTTGTCTGTCATTCTGTTATCTATTGTGTAAGGGGAGAGAACTACAGCGCTCTTAATAGAAAGACCCAAAGCTGAGTCAGCTACATTAATGGATTAATAACCTTACGTCATCCTGCCGTTACTCATGTTTATACTTTGTCAAATAAATGCGTAGGAAGACTAGGATACTGTCATGTGACATTTTCTAGAATAACATTAGTATTTTTGGCTGGGAGGGTGGGGGGTTATGACAGCCATCTGCTTTGACAAAAGAAGAACAAAAAGGAACGGAAATGAGGGTTTTGTAGTATTTTTAAGAAATAATCGTGCCTGTATTACAACAATGATTTAGATATTATCAATGATGTGTTATCATTAAACATAATTAAAGAGTACAATAAGAACAGTATGTAGAATTATGGTGTAGTACTGTCAATTTACAGCCTGCCTGCAAGTTAGTTTAATTACAGGATAATGATAATCATAGGATAACTGTCACAGCGTGCATCTTGAACGCAGCCTGATCACTGTTTGCAGCCTTGATAGCAGCTCTCTCCTCTGCCTCACTCTCTCAGGAACAATCACACACACCTGCTGCTCTGCTCATCAGTAATTAATCATTTGTCTCACACCTGGTCACAGCACTACGTAAGCCTCTGCTCTCCAGTCAGTCTTTGCCAGTTCGTCATTTCGCATTCACGCACGACCTACCAGCACTCAATATAAGACTGATTACCTGTTGCCGACCCTTCTTTCCTCTGACTCACCTGCTCCGTTTGAACCCTGGTAAACACTTCAGCCCTCCATTCCTGACCACAAGTTTTGCCTCTGCACCTCTTGGTCTGTTTGCCTGTTCCTGTGGCTGTTTTTGCCTCGATGTTTCTGTGTTGGTTAACCTGTTTCATTGCCTGTTGGATTACCTGTGTGAGAGACTTCAGTGTAGTCACCTGCATCAGTCCTCTTTGTGAGTTTCCCTGCTTCCTCGTTTTTTGGATTTGTTGATTTGAGGATTTTTTAGTGATACCCGGACCTGTGTGTAATGCTAATTTTTGGACTGTAGTCATCTTGCCTGCCCTGCTAAACGTGAGTGCTGCATGCATTACCTTAGCTGCTGGACGACTGTTTCTGTTCCTGCTGTGTTTTTGCTGTTTCACCATTGACTCTGCTGCTGTAGTTACCAGCTTTTTTGGCTCCACGCTCTCCCAAAACCCATAAAGACTTCCAGAGACAATTATTACAATCATTACCAATTTTAGCTGTGTTTTCCATGTTATGGCTCCAAACCACACCCGTTCTAAAAATAAAATCTGCTACTTTTTTCACAATTCCACAAATTAAATGTTAACATAAGAGAATACACATTCAGTAAAATGCTGTTGTAGTTTGTCAAAAGTCTTAAGTTGTTTGTTCACCTGACTTTGTAAGGCTGACGTGTAGCATTTGAGTTAAACATTGACAACCATTTCCATATTTGAACGTAAATAGTCTCCATTTAAATCATTAATGATGGCTTGACTAAACTTGTGAGCACAACTTCAGACACTGAACTAAATAGCATTGAGAAAAATGTAACGCTATATTTAAAAAGCTTTAAGACAGTGTTATGCTCATTAAAATAGCTTTGACAGTGTAACAAGACCGGATTGCTGTAGGACTTGACTGCAGGATTTGGCATTTATCCTGCATCACACAGTGTGAAAAACAAACAAACCACACAAGAACTGAACAACAGCACATATATGAGAGATCATTTTAAAATAAACTAGAAATGTCTAATTTTTTCTTGATATGCAAAATGAAATATTCTTCCTCTGATTTTTTTTTTGTGCGTGTCACTATTAGACCCAAACAACCCGTTACACTCCTTGCTGATTTGTGCACCACACTGGTGTAGGTGTTGTTTACTCATAATTATAATGCACCTTCCCATGCAACAAATAATAGTGTCACAGGTGTTGCACTGTGACAACACAGGCTGTCACACCTTTGAGGGCTCCTTCCATGGGTGTATATATATATACTGCACTAAAGTAGTCGGCACAGACTTTTTTGTCTTTTTTTTTTGGCAGTTTCCAATTTTTCATTAAATATTTATTTTCTTAGATAAAGAAGCTGTCGCTCGTCTCCAATTATGTTTCAGGACAAAGACACACAGGTTTGTCAGAAGAAAAGTCTTTCAGCCTTTGGTCCAGCTCCCTTTTTTTTGCTAATTTCTAGAGTGTCTCCAGCATACAAGTAAACAAACAGAAGAACTCCATTAATTAATTCCATAATTGAGAGAAAAAGCTTTGAGTCACAGGTCAAACTAATTTTGCAATCACTTCTACTTTGATGAAAAGTTAGCATTAGTTCCTTAGAATGGCTAAATAATACATGCTAATCATCCTGAATACTTTTATCAGATATATTCTTTTTTTTCTCATTCTCTTGATCCATTTATCTCAAATAGTGATTTACTCATCCACTAGCTGTTTCACACAAGTGTTTGTAGACAGCCATCATTGACAAGGAAAAGTGCCGAATCACAATCGCTATGGTACAGGTAGCTTTTGTCCATTTATTACTGATTTAAGCTGATTTCAACGTGCAAAAGCCTTGTCAGTCAATTTAATGATTTATGAGGAGATTCAGCACTAACAATGCAGTTTTTTCCCTAGGATTTAGACAGAGCAGCGGGGCATTTGGGGGGCACGAGGATGTTTTGAGCATTCACATTTTAACTCCGCTGGGATGTTTCAAATGTGTGTCTATCTGCAAATGGCTCTTGAGCCTTAAGTACAGACTACATTTTACACAGCGATGGACAGGGAAAAATGTCTGTCTAGTTTACATATCGAGCTTTCTTCAGTGTTTCCATCTTCATCCCTCTTGTGGTTAAAACCATCGTGGTTGAAAAAAAAATCAGGCAAGTGCAATTAAAGCAGGTCTAATTTTATCTTGTTTATATGCTTTGTATGAAATGATGTGGATATGAAGCGTCAGTCTGTGGGTTAGAAGCCCTATTGACACCTGACGGCCCAAAATGAGTTAGATAAATGTTATTTCCCTAAACTAAAAGATGGGTACTCTCATTTCCCTTTCTGTTTCAGGTGTGGTAATTCGTACAAATATGAAGAGGCGTCCACTCTTTTTTTAAACCTCTCACAAAAATCTTTCAATCAATCAGCCCTGCTGTAAAAAGAATATTGGAGAAACACTGCAATTGCAACAAGCATGTCCATTTTTTTAGTGTCTTTTGAAAGCAGTTTCTGTTGTGGTCGTGGCAGTTTGCAGCCCAATGGTTATCTCAGCTTGTGTTTTGTCGATTTGCATGTGTTTTTATGATCTGCAGTGCACTGAGCTGCATGCTCTGGAAACCCTTAGACACTTTATTCAGATCCTACCTACATCATCCCTACTCTTCCAGCAGGGGTTGAACTGCAACTGAAGAGTGAGATTTAAACTCTGTTCTCAGTGTAGGTGTGTTAAAGTGTGGGCTGACAGGCCACATGATGAACAACACGATGAATAAGCACCTGGTCTCTGTGGAGGAGGCAATGATACATCAGTGGTGTCACCCAGCAGTGAGGCACTGGAGGGAACTATGCTTCCAAGATTTTGTGAAGTAATCCTTGCTTAATACTTATTTTCTTCACTACAAAACATGAGCTTTACTCCAATTCAGAATACTAAGATATTGTTAAATTTTGTCCCGCAGTTATTGGCTGGTAGAATGACTGGATTTAATGAGTCCTAAGTAGAATCTTGAGTTCACTGAAAGCATTGTGTTGACAAAGTTTGCAAAAGGAAACTGGCAGTCAGTTCAGTATTCTGTGTGTATGCAAAATAACTCCTAAATAATGCATAACACAGATCAGATCTGGTTATGTAACTTTGGCAAACAAGCTCTTACCTGCTTTTATCTGAGTTACACAATATCTGTATTCGGTTTCTGTCATGGTTGGTAATTGAATGCAGAGGATAGCAGAGGAGGGCAATACATATCATACGTGCACATTAGGGGTGTGTGACACGTGACATGAACGTGAACAATTAAAATGTGTCCATGATCTGTCGTTACACAGAGATCATTTGCATCGTGTGTCAGTACACATTCAGTCTTTTGCAGTTCTAGGCTCAGACACACCACGCATCTTTTTTAACCAAATCACACTTTCTGCTACTTTATTCCATTTCATGCCTCTCATAGATACATGCACATTAACCAAACTCAGCAAACATGCAGGACTGTCTGCCCTCCCCTTTCACAATGTGACGTTAGTCTTGTAAACAAAACGAAAATAACATAAACTGAGTTGGAGTTAGCTTGCTGATACTATCCAGTTTGGGAGAGGTGGGACTTTGCATTTTCTGTCATTAACTATGGCCAATATAACTCTGTTTGCTGCACAGGTCGGAAAACTTAATCACAAAGTGTCAGGGCTCTTAATATCATCCGGAGGTCTGTGTCGCACAGCTCTCAATGTATTATCAAGACACAGCCACAGCTGGGATGTTAGCATTAGCTCACAGCATTAGCTCACAGCATTAGCGTCAGGAGTTAGGAGGGCTTGCCATTTCTTCTGTCATTAACTGCGTATATAATCATCATTTCTGTTCTGTATCAGTTGTTGAAGTCTCAGAAACGTTGGAAAACTTAACAATGTCACGTCTGTGGTTATAATACAATCCTGTGGTGTATAAAGTTGTGTTGTACAGCTTTGAGTGATTACACAAAACACTGTTTTGACTGCCATGTCTGATACAACGTCCAAACGTCGAGAGAATGTCAACGCTGATTGGCTGTCGCGACACAGCATCATCCGAATAAGCTTGAAAAGTTCAATATTTTCAGTTTTAATTTGTTTAAGCTACTTTGCGGAGCATGCAGTTCGTTTACCAAAAACATTACATGTAATTCTTAGAATTAAATAATTTATAAATCAAAACTAAATAATTTTGAGGAACCAGAAAACCAAACTCAAGCCTGCCATATGTTTGTGAATGTTGTACGATCCAAGTAGCAAACATACATTTAGCTATATTGAGGTCAGACAGACTAGAAAAAGTTAAAATAGGCTAATTATATTTTCCAAAAAGACACAGCTGCCCACTGCACATCAAAGTAATTTTTGCGCTAAAGATGCTGAGCATACATACAGATAACTTAAATATATTTCACAGCAGTAGAAAATATAAAATGTAAACTGAATATGCAATGTCTGTTACAATGAAATGACAGCTGTAAAATAGTCCTGATTCTTTTTTAGAGCTACTTACACCAAATACTGAAAGCTTGTGAATTTAAGAATAAAAGTTTCAAAATAGTGTAATTTCTTTTTCCTAATATCAAAAGCCTTAATAACTGACTGTAACTTAGGAAGAGCAACTGTAATGCATCTGTATTCAACCAAAGTTTTGTTTTGTTTTGTTTTGAAATCAGAAAAAAAACAAAAAACAAACAAAAACTTTGAATACAGAAAACGTGAATAGAGCAACTATTTTGATAACAACTGAAATTAACATTAGACCAACTAATTATCTGACCTAAAAGAGGCATATAAATGGAAAATAGTTCTGGACTCCGAGGAAACAACATGAATAAAAACATGAATAAAAACAAACAAACATGAATAAACTCCAATATCAGCAGCAAGCTGTAAATCATTGGTGACCGTGATAAGAGCTGCTTGATGGCTCTCCTGGGCCTGAAATATTGATTGATATTGCTCGAAATGATTTCTCATGTGAAATTAATTGAGAGGCAACAAATTTTTCGGAAATTTTGGATGAAAAGGTTTAACTATTTCCTTATATTTTAATTTTTTAAAGGGGGTAACCCTTGCAAAAAAGATTGATTTCTTTCCCATTACCAGTATAGCCTATGAGCTGCCATTCTGTTTGTATTTTCTGGTGTGTCATGTTCAACGCTTCAAATGCGCTGAAACACGGGGAACAAAAGAAAAGCAGTGTGGAGGCGAGTGACAATGTTGCAGGGTACTTGTTAATATCTTTTACTTCCGTCCGTCTTTTAAATCAACACTAACCAAAGAATGTCTGAGACCTGCTTGAGCAGTGAAAGATGGACTATGTCGTTGTGTATGTATGTCATCAGCTCTCACAGTGCCAGTGTCTGCTTCTGTATTTCTAGTATTTCCTCTCCTACTTGCAAAAGTCAAATAAGCTCTGTTGCATTGCTGTCTTATCGGTGCACAGTTCTTCATTTCACTTTTTTACCAGTCAGCAAAAAGGAATAAATATGTTTCAAATTAATGTTATTTATTTAATTCATAGCATCAGAGGATGGCAGCTGAGAGTGAGCTAACAGTTAAAGACATAACCTTTAAGTAGGGCTGGTTATCGAAGTTTGACACTTTTTAGGCAATGACCAAAATGCTTCGATACCATACAGTATCAAAAAATTTCTTGTTGTGTGGTACCAAATTTCAATACCTAAGGGGTTTATCTCATCAATGTCAGAGAGCCAAAACACATGCAGCATGATGATGTGCCAAGATCTAAAAGCACCGGTGATTGGCGATGTCGGATTCCTGAAAAAACATGAGGTTGCCCAGGATTACGCCCAGAAATGGGGCTGACCACGTCTGTTAGCATTAATGTTATCAGCTTTAATGTGTAACATTGCTCACATAGCTAAGCGGATGCAAGCTCGCCTTGCCCGTCAATCAGTCTCATTGCATGGATCTGTAATGAATTTTTAAAAATTGGTATTAATAAAGGTATCATTAAGAAACTGGTATTGGATTCAAGCTCTCATATCAATATCAAAAATTTTTCAACAGTAACCAGCTCTACCTTTAAGAAATAATGGAAGCCCTTTTTCTCAAAATTTCATGGACTAAATAAAATGTTCATTTGTTAAATAAGAAAATAATTGAAAGTTAACTGATGATGAAAGTATCAACTAGACCCAATGAAAATCAGATATAAAATAAAACTCAAATGTTTATTTGGTCTTAACTCCAGTGAACTCAGTGTTGGTAACCAGTTACCAACCATTCGCATTTGATGGAGACAAATATTCAAACAGTAAAATATTCTTGTTGCCCAACTCAGCGTGGTAGCTTCTGGGTCCAAATACAGGTCCTTTTGTCTAACATCAAGAGGTCCTGGGTTTGACACCCTGCTGGGGTAGGACGTTTCTGTGTGGAGTTTGCATGTTCTTCTGTTTGTCTGCACAGGTTCTCTCCGGGTACTCCCATAGTCCGAAGACATGCAGGTTGAGTGGTGACTTTAAATTGGTTGTTTGTCTCTATTTGTCAGCCTTATGATGAACTGGCAACTTGTCCAGTGTGAACCCTGCTCTCGCCCAGTGTTAACTGGGATTGGCTCCAGCCCCCCTGTGACCATGCAAAAGAATAAGCAGTTACTAAAAGGAATGAAAGGATTGTTGTCCACCTGTTTAGGTGCAATCTGAAATAAATTACCATTGCTATAGTGCAGCTTTAACTCATTCCCACTGTGTTTACCAAGAAATTACCTGTAAAGCCATAGCCCAAGAAATGCTCACAAACAAGTTGGACAAGTAGGCTCCTTTTACAAAGCCATTGCTGTTTTCCTCTTCTAAAAAATTCCTTGTCTCTGTTCAAGAGCCCAGTCATTATATTGTGAGGTAAACCTTCACCGGTGAGTTATGTAAGCCAAGGTTAGCTCACTCTTTGTCTCCAGCCTGTTATTGATGTGGAAGGTTTTTACGAGATGCAGCTGGTTGCACTGCCAGAGAAATGGTCCTGCTCTAACTCCAAGCTGCCTTCAAAGGGTTAACAGCAATGATGGCGGAGAGCCCTGTAACTCACCACGCAGTGTTTCTAAGAGACGATGCTCTCAAATTGACCTCAGGCATTCACTGAGCAGGTATAAAGACTGCAAAACCACCCACCATTTTCAATTTTCCAGTGATTCAACTGGAGCTGCTGTTTCCGTTTCTCTTTGTTTGCTCGTCTTAGTAACATTGTTGCTCATGTTTTCTTTGATTCACAGGAAAAGCAGCGGTTTTAAAGTGCACAATAATAACGATAATGCTCAGTTTGCATTTAAGCACTTGTTGAACACTCATTTATTTTTTAACTCAATCCATCGTCCTCTTGAACTCATTGCTTTGGTTTTTGGTCACGAAACTGCTGTAGCTCCTTATCCTCAGGTGTTGTGTGAGCTTATCAGGTGAATTGTACCGATGAGCTTCCTTTGAAAGGCTGCTGGTTTCTGTAATGCACTGGAATGTCGAAGATGTTTGATGCAGGATGACATCAGCCATTGTGTATTGTGCTGAACCCTCAGCTAAGTTAGTCAAACAGTTCAGACAGCAGCTTGCTCAAAGGTAGTCTTTCAGATTTAATCTGAGGGATCAGAAACCCATTATTACCGTGTGTTGTCTGCTATGTATGCCATGTCTGCAGTTAAGAAGAAGGAGTTCAAATGATCTTTGTATTCTACCCGCACTATAAACACACACCATCAAATTCATCAGAGTTATGTGTTCTTTCTGAAGATACACTCGCTCTAAAGCTTCTTTTGCACTGGCCAAAAAACCCACTTAAACCTGTTTACAACGGGCTTTTGTCTGCAGTGCAAATGCTTACAAGGACCATTCACTCCTGAGTCAAATGACTCTGCGGTAGATGTGGGTATTAATCAGCTTCACCTCCAATCAGCATCGATGTAAATGTCAGACTGGAGTGAACCATTGAAGTTGCCACCAGTGTCGATGTGTTATGGCATTACACCACTGTAACTCATATTTAAAGTATGTTAACATCCATTAACATCTGTATCTGCATCATGTTTGGATCGATGACTTTCTGCAGACCACTGCGATGTTACTGGCTATATTTTCTGTGTTTTATTCATTTAGACTCACTAAATTCTAATCATTAACATCAGCAACACATAGTGGTTATCCCCTCTCTTTGCTCTAAGTTTCTATACTGTGCATAGTTAACTGAACATTGTTTGCAATACCATTCTCTACTGATTTTAGTTTGTTGACCCTTGCATCCAATTTCTGTCCCAACCTGTAAAATGAGTTACAGTCTTGTCTAATATGGATAAAACAGTGCGCTGCATTATGTGAGATAAATGCCTGTCCCCTTAAATATTAGCCGTGATCAGTGATAGAATGAATCAGGGTGGATCATGCTTTGCAAAAGTTGAAGCTCGGTGGGAACACTCACGTAGCCCATGTACGTTTCTCTTACAGATTATATGAAAGTGTCTGTTCTCAAAACGTCTTCACACCAGACTAGAAATGATTTATGATTGATAGACTGACAGTAAGACAGTATTGTAAATGATTGCAGAGTGAAATATGTCATGAGTGCTAGTAAACTGTTGTGTCACAAGTTAATCTGTGTACGATGCAATCTTATACCCACAGCTACAGAGTGATCTCTGTATGTTGGATGATCTGGCTGGATTATTTGTTTAAATTGATCACAAGTGGGGGGGGGGGTGTCTGCAGGTGAGCTGGATTGACTTTTAGCAAGACAGAGGGAGGGCGGCGTACTGCGCAGGTCTGATTTGAATCACGCCCTGGTCTGCCAGCACTGTGAAAATCATCAGTCACCTACTTTTAGCGGGTTTACCCACGTATAAGAATCTTGTATACATGCTAATTTTAGTCTGAAAAGGGTTTTCGTTTTTTTTCTGTGCCCTCAGTCAAAGGCTGTAGAAACACATGTAGAGACAGTCTGTGACATAATTCACAGGTATTTGAAATAATGTTTTTCTGTTTACACCTTTCTCTCATTCTAAAACCAGCAAATCCTCATTTTGATACAGTGAAGCTGAAGGAAACTGAAGAAACAAACTTCACCTTAACTGACCATTGCTCCCGCTGCTGTCAAACATCCAGCATATTGCTACAAATAAACTCTTTTAAGAATTAAAATATTTACAGAAGAAGTGTTTAAATTTTCTTTGCCTTTTGTGTATAGAGGTAAGTACTGTGCTGTTTATCAGTCTGAAAGGTTACACTCAAAGGTTGGTTGAACAGCTGACTGTTACAGAGACATGGGGATACAATATTGTGTTAAAACTGGAACAACAATGCACATTTTCCGACAGTCCGTACATCCAAAGCAGTATACTTGGTTATTCACAGGAAAGTGACAGTAATAGTTTTGTAAAGAAAAAAAGAAAAAACAACTATTGGTGATAAGTTGTTTGTCTCTTCATAAAATTTAACATGTTGGAGGACCCCCTGTGCTTTTTTTTTTTTGTCTGTAAGTTTAAGCTAGTTAGCCTAGCTTTCTAACATCAGCAGTTTTTTCACATTGGAAGTCAGTCTTCGTTGAACTATTTCAACCCCCGCTCAGTTATTAGCATTTGCTGTACACTCATTGCTCTTACTTCTTACTACTTTCAACAGGCAGAGCACTGGAACGCTGCGTATTCATCAAATCAGATGAAGTTTTGTTTGGTCCTCAAGAGTCTCCGAAGCCCAACAGGGGAATTTTAGAAGCAAAGCCTTTTGTTTTGTTTTGATTTGGTCATTTTTGTCAGCAGATTGGAGAGCTGCTGGAAAGAAGCTTTTGAAATGTGCTGTGGCAAACCTGGTGGAAACACATGCATTGTGTAAAACACAACACAGCACTGTCGGGTGGAATCTGGGGAATATCCCTTGTAATTTAGAACACAGAGAATATGGGTACCTATTTTTGTACCAATTAATTAGAGTAATATTAATTAGAGTAATGCCATCTTAAAGGTGCAGTAGGTAGCTTCTGCTAACGAACTAACGTTAACTGTAGCAAGAGACTTATTGGGAAGGAACTCTCCTGGTTTCGTCAGCTCATGTTTTATTTCGTTTGTTGTCGCGTTCTCTTTTAAGTCCAGTTTGAAACAAGTCTAAATGGTTGCAGGGAAAGTTGCAGTGGAGTGAACTGGTCCGTTTTGGCTTGAGCTTGAGCCGACTGATGGTGTGGCTTGTAAACACTGTTGTCAGCAGAGGCGAGTCAAAGTGTAAGGTGCGAACAGCCAATCAGCTCTTACCGACATCACCTGTCGTTCAGAAGCGCAGCGTAGATTGTCAAATTAGGACAGAGTACAGAGTATGTCACTGGTTGGGCAAATAGAAAGGGAGAGAATGGTAGAAAGGATTTTTATCAGTCCTGAATACAGATGCATGATGAGAAAACAGATATTTCCCGAATAACCCTTATGGTATTTGTGCAAAAATCAGTTGTCATTTAATCCAGCTCTTGTGTCTTCTGATCCTATAAACAATACAGAGGTAATCTTTCTGTGTCCAAATAAGTTTGTTTGTTCAACTTTATTTTAGGTATTTATTTTTCCACTCAAATACTGTTATATTTGAGTGGAATACTAATACTGAACAAGGTTTAAGTGCAGCTGTTAATTGACTCTCGTATCTTCAAATGCTTTTGAAATGGTAATCGCAGAGAACAAAGCACTTCCAGCGCCAGTGGGGCTTTGTGCAAACTGGACAGTGTGTGGTCTCAGGGCAATGACTTAAAGACCAGCACTTGCATCTGGCTGCTGACCAGTGATTACACAAACATGCTGACTAGATAGTAGGGAAAAAACATGTTCCTGCAGTGCAACTGCAAAGAGATGATTTAGAGGAAGAGAGATTATAATTTCTCTGTAGTATTCTGACTTGTCTTTAAAACAGTCTTTCCCTGAGACATAATTATCTTACACTAGCTCATTTTATTCATGTGGCGATATGAGCTAAGCAGTAGAAATGCAGTATGTTACAAAAGAAGCAAGCTGGTGCATTCAGTGCAGTGGCTTCATGACATGCTGTGTATTGCCTTAGAGGGAACTTTTGGGTTTGGGTCTTGCTTTTGTAGTTTTGGCCACCATTGCTTTTCCGTTTCCATTGCTTTTGAATAGGAAGTTTATGGCTATTCATTGGTTGATTATGCTGCTAAGCCTATTTCAGCGTTACTCTGTACAAGTTTGACTCCCTCAGCCTCAGTTTTATGTGGCCTGTGAACCCACCTTGGGTCCCAGGCAGTTAAACTGAGCGATGTACGAGTCTTTGTCTTGCTCAGCCTATCAGAGCTCCGCCCCTGTGATGGGAACGTGTTTAGATCAAACAGCCCCCTGAGCTCTGACACAGAGCTGAGCCGTTTGATGTTTGTTTGTTTGTTTAAAGTTCATTAAATGTGTTGCAAGCCCAATAAACTAAACTCACTCTGCACTACACTTTCTTATTCCTTAGCGATACAGTCTGTGTGTGAAGTTGCAGATGAAGAGTTGACTAAAAAACAACACTGCTGTATGATTCAGCTCTGCTGAATGTGTTCTTCAATGAAGTTTTTAACATTTCTTATCCAAAAACAACAACATACTCAAACCTGCACTTCTCAGCAATTCACCAGCCAAGAAATGAAGTCATGTGGATGAAAGGTTGTTAAAAAAGTGAGTAATAAACACACACACACACGGACACACACACACACACACACACTGTAACACTCGCAGAGGTTCTTTCCTTTATTGTTAAATTGCTCTAAACTGACATAATAAATCAATAAACTAATGTTTAATTTTTAACTTCTGAATTTGTGCAGTGTTGTTGTCTGGTTGCCGTACTTTGGTGAGTGCACTGGCATCATTACTGAGAGCAACAACACTAACCAATAATATCTATCTAAAAAAAAAAAAAGGCTTTTAC
>JAQLOL010014095.1:0-12788 GCA_029783665.1 Naso thynnoides
ACCAAAAAATGACAAATACAGAGCCAAGGAGGGGTGAAGCTGTCTAGTGTTCTTTTAGACCCCCTGAACTACAAAATCCTGAAAGGTAATTGTGTAATTTTTGTCCAGTGACACCAAAAATAAACTGCCTACCTTGACTTTAATGTCTATATGTATTTTTTTCGGCATAACACAAAGTTTTCCGTATTTCAAGAAGGAGGAAGAAGGTTTACCACTCACTTGTGCAGGTGTCTCATCTGCAGTTTTATTGGGTTTCTTACGGATGCCAGAGAGGAAGCCACCCTTTTCCTGTAAAACAAAATGTTAAGTACAACAGGTAACAATAAAAAAGTGTCCTTCTTAGCGTGTTCAGCTCCACCGAAACTCTACTGTGTGATTCACTTACTGTCTTTTGCTAATGTCTAATTTTTTGTGTACAATACATTATGTTTTAACCTTAAAATAAAATGTGCTATATAAATACAATTTGGCTTGCTGGCTTGTAGATACACTGAGAGTCCTTAAGCTGCATTTGTGTGGCAGAGTAAATAAAATTGACTTAGAACATAAAAATTGGTGGTGGCGGTGGGGTCCTGTGATGATAAGCGTCTGTGCGGTTTGACATATTTGATAAAACTAAAGTGTGTCAGAAATGTTCATAAAGTCATTTAAACAAAACCTACCTGGGATTCAGAATTTTTCTCTTCTCCTTCTTCTGTATCTTCAGGATCACTTTCTGCTTTGCTGACCTGGCAATGAGTGAAAAAATCAGTTAAGGGCAAAGAGAGACTAAAAAAGAAAATGTATCATTAGAAAATGAGCAGAGGAGTTAAAGTTACCGTCACTGCCGGATTCGACGATTTCTCTTTGGGTGTTTTCCTGAACATTCCAACGATCAGACCTCCGATGTCCTGGACCAAAGATTGAGAAAAAGATCTGATGTTACAAGAAAAAAATGCTGTACACCTTTTATTCCCTGTCTGTCAGCAAATAGTTAAAATGTATATGATTAGTGTACCAAATGAAAACATCTATAAATATATACACAATGATAAATGTAGTTTCGACAGTATGTTTTATTGTTCATTAAAGAAGGTGCACTTCTCCTTTTGAAAGGGCTGATGGAGTGATGTGACTTTCAAGAAAATTAAATTCCACCTGTTTGTTCCTCTTTCAGTGACTGAACGACGATTTTGTTTGTCTGGAAAAGCAGAACTGGCTTGCTGATATGACGAAAGGCAGTCAGATCCTGTTTTTAATCTCTTACCTGTTTGGGTTCTGAATTCTTCTCCTGCTTGTTTTTTTCTGCCAGTGGTTCCTTTTCTGAGCCGGCTTCCTCCGAGCTCGGATCTGGACTCGGCTCTCTGCTGGCCTTAGACAACAATCAACAATATTCAGCACAAAACAATCATCCTGAATGTGTTCATCATTACAACAGGATTAGCATTTAAACTACATGCTCAACATTTCATAAAGATTGTCCTTTCCCCTTCAATCACTTCACCTTATTTATTTTTAGCTGCATTATGAAAACAACAAGCTATATTTCCAATGACTATGAATTTCAAGTAGGACATAAAATGTCTTAGAAGTTAAAATTCAAAAAGGTCCTAAAACTTTCATCTAACTTTGCACACAACTGAAAATTGCCACAAATTTGATTTCTTAAAAATAAACAGATTATAACTGATACGATGCAAGATAAAGTGACTGAAACAGTTTAGGAAAAAACAATCATGACTGAGGCATGAACACCTGAAGCACAACACTACGTGTCACTAAAGCTGCTGGTTTTAAAGGCTGACATTGAGATCTTTTTTTTTTTTTTTTGCATTATTTGGACAGCAAATTCATGCCTTTACTAGTGAGTGAATGGTAAAGAGATTAAAAAAATAAAAGAGGAAGAATAAGAGATAAAATAGAATTTCATTCATTTCAAAGGAAATTTTGCAGCAGAGACACTGTAAGATGTAAAGAAAATTGTAAATATATGGTATAAACTGCATTTTACTTGAGCAGAGATGTGCACAAAGTGCAGCTGAGACTGACAAGTTCCTAAAGACATTTAAGCAAAGTCTGGTCACTAACAGTTTGGCTACAGACTTCTTCACTTAGTTAGCAAAGTACACAACTTCATTACTTAAGGCAAAGTATAGATACTCTGGTCAAATATTATTCCAATACAAGTGAAAGTCGCTCAGTTTAATTATTACTTGAGTTTAAGTACTGGAGTGCTTGTTTTTAAAAATACTTAAGTACTCAAAGTACTTACAAAACATTGTTGTATTTTCACAATGCATTTCAAATGAGTGCAGTCAAGAATATACGGCTGTACTTTCTGCTACCTTGTGTTTATTTAGAAAACATTATTTACATTTTTAAACTCACATGCTCGGATTTCCAGATTTTACAAACCTCAACATGCTTTCTGAGGTTGGACGGCAAACTTTTGTAGGCCATGATAAGGTCTGCACGCAGTTAACAGAGTAAATATTTGAAACGATATTTGTAACGATCATTTTTCATTTTAAATACTTGGACTTAACATGGACTTAAGATAAGGTCATGGCAGCTCAGGTGGAGAATCACCATCATTATGATCTCTACATGAACTGCCTGATATGAGTGGTGGTTGTTTTAAGTTCAGGTACAGGTACGGCAACACCACTTAGACAAACCACATGCAGAACTACATAAACACAGCTCACTGAATTTTTTTTTTTAATTATTTTAACTTTCCCAAGTAAAACTCAAGTAAAGTACAGATACTCAGAAAATGAACTCAAGTAAATTTACTTTGACTGTCCCCTCCTGCTTGGCAGAAAAAAAAAAACCTTCAAGGATTCATCCAGGAAGTCTGAGCCTCTTGCATCTTTTAACCACAAACAGTTTGTTTGATTTAAAACCATCACCGACACCGCACGCACGCACACACACACACACACACATACACACGCAAGAAACAACACTTCCATGTGAAAAATCAGCAGAAGACGCGTTGATAAACTGTAGCCGCCACCAGCAGAAAACACCAAACCAGGCGGTGCTTCCTACCTTTGGTGACGACTTGAATTGCAAACCTTTCATTACTCCTTTCAGAACGCCCTGTCAATCACAGTCACATGTCACAAACTAGTGGATAACATGGAACACACATTCACATAGACACACACAGACACACACACACACACACCGGTTTATTTCCAGGAGGCTGTTTGGCTGGGACGTCATCAGCTTTAGGTTTTTCCCCTTCGTCACCGTCGTCAGTTACGTAACTCTAAAGGGGGAAAGCAAAATCAGGCAAACATTCAACAACTGCTGATTAAAGACTTGCAGCTAAAACACTTTGTGCTTTACACACAGTATCGACTGTAGTGGACCGACGGGTGCTCAAACAATGTTTATTTTCATTTATATTATGTACATCACATTATAAATGATTAATACCTAATGTGGTGTTTTTCCTCTTTTTGTTAAAAAGACTTTTTTTTATTTGGTGTAATGTGTTTTCATTAAACAACTTACAACATCGACTGATACTGACTGATGCTGATACACACCTACTGTTCCATACACACCCAAACACACACACCCGTTCACCACCAGGAACCTGTTTTGCTAAGTCCCGCTCCGTGTTTGAAGCATTACGCTCACACTTCTTTTCATGTTTCATAAATTTGATGTCTGTACTGTTTTCTTACTGATATCTTTCCATATTTACTTACATGTACTTAACTAAATAATAAACACAAACTTTGCAGAGGTCACAAAAAACAAACTTCCAGAGATTCCAGATTTCACACAGATGTTGCTCATCAGTTTTCCCATTCTACATTGGATGGCAAGTGAATTTTAAATTGTTCATGATGGCACCTCAAATTAGGGCTGGGCGATATGAACTGAAAATGTATTGCAATATTTTTAGGCTACATCTTGACACATGATATTTATCTTGATATTTTTTTTATCTCCTCAAAAGCTCTACATTTATGATAGAACTGGGAGACAGACTCAAACTATTTTTTTTTTTTTGGACCAAATTCCCTCTCTGATGTGACAATATTGTAGGGATAACTATTGGTACTTTCAAAAAATATGAACAATTCCATTTTTAATTAATAATCATTAGTAATGTAGATATAATGACTAAGTGGGTAAAGGCAATATTAAAACACGCAGAACTGTCTCATAAGTCGAGCAAAATGATATCACTTTACTGTAACGCAGCTTTTGAAATCAGGAAAAAACTAAATCCAATATCTAAGAAGATACGTAGTCTCATCATATTTTGATATAATATAATACTTTGATGTTTTGAACATTAATTCAGTCTCCGTGTAAGGTTTCCAAAACTCCATGCAACACTGGGAAGAATCTTCTCCTCCACAGAGAAAAAAAATTTTTTTTTAAAGTTACACTGACCTAAAAAAAAAAAAGAAAGAAAGAAAAAAAAAAGGATGTTTTGAAATAACCACAATATTTATACATGGAATACTGATATTGTGTTTTCAATACGACATCTGTTAAATCATTTTTGTTTATTTCCTTTCTCGTCTTATTACAGCAGGTGGAAAATGAAAAATGTATTCAGTACTATCGTGCTTTTGTTTTGTGTTTGTTCACTTATGATTACGACTCTCCACCTCTCATGAGTGCAACGCTGCTGAGCTTCACATGATGATTTTTTTTCTCCTCTACATTTCACATCATAAGCATACAAATAAGTTTAAGGTGAAGAGAAAAGCTGCAGGTGCATCTCTTACAGTGAATGAAGGTATTTTCTCCTTTTGGCTGCGCCGAAAAATGCCAGTCAGGGCTGTCTGATTGCTCTACAACAAAGCACACAAAAACAAGGATGAAGTCATTTTGTCACATGTGCCGAGTCAGTTAACAAGAGCTGCAGCTGAAATACCTGTTTGAAGTCAGGTTCATCTTTGGTAACTTCTGATTGGTCGTTTTCTTTGGAGCTCTGATGAGGAAGAGGAAGGACGTTAATCTAGATATTTATGAAAACAAGCAAGCTTTGTGTGTGTATGCGCATGTCTGTGGGTTTACCTGTGTTTCATCAGCCTGCATCCTACGTTGGCCGTATCTCACTGTGGCATGCAGTTCCTGCACACACACACACACACACACACACACACACACACACACACACACACACACACACACACACACACACACACACACACCAAAGATACATGGAACAGGAACAGAAACATGAACCCTTACGTGTCTTTGGCTGATTCTTCACTGTAAGCTGTTCTCAGAGCAGGATGCAGATTCATTTCATTTTTTCATTACAAATCTTTGTTGACATGAAAATAACACACACACACGCACACGGCTTTAAACATGAATGTGTGAATCAATAGATGAGTATCACTACACTGTATCTTGGAGTATTTGGTGTACTGCACCTTTTCTGTGGATCTGGGTGGAACCACAGGAGTTCCAGTCGGTTTCTCTTTTGTCTCACTTTGTATCAAGTTCCCATTTGCCTGAAACACAAAGATAAGGCGATCAAACACTTGAATGCTAACAGACTGTGTGTACCACTGTGAGCACAGTCACATGGCAGCTATCAGTGGGTCACACAGAGGAGATTAGATCAAACATTTTTGAGTGAAACAAAAAGTTAATAGTGACCTTTGTATTTTTTTTTAAGACAAATGGCTTTTAGTTTGGTTACTTTTAGGCAAAGACTACTTGATAACATTTGGATAAAACTAAAAAACTAAAAAAATCACACTTTGCATACAATGGTACCTCAGTGATTGTTGTCGCTGCTTTTTTCATACGATATTCTGTGTGACTCAGTTCCTGCACAGAAAACACAAATCTGTTTAAAATTGTAAAAGTTTAATTGCAAATCTTCTGTGGCACACTATCCTCATTTCAGAATGCACATTAAAATTTGAAAAACACTTGCCTTCTTTCATTACATGTTTTTAAAACTTATGTCAGTTCTGATATCGTTGTACTGAAGTTGCCAGTGCAGTGGCACATAGTTTGTATTATTATTCAATATCAATAAAAGTGACCAATTTGTGTCTAAAAATGAATTTGGATAAATAACCCTCCAGTTACTTTTTTCCACAGAGAAAAATCTAATTTAATTTAAAATCTTATTTACTTAAATTTGACCAGATCTTTAAGAAATGTTGACCCACCAAACTGGCTCGGGATACATCAAACAATCACATGACAGAACCTACAGAGAAACACGACAGATCTTCCAGGTCAGCGAGCACTTACAGAGTCTGCAGGTCGTGGAGGCACCAGAGGGGTCGGCCTCTCAAAGTCATTTCTTTTTATCTGTAAAGATTAAAGTTAGTTTACATAGGTGAGTTGCCTGGCTATGACTTCCTGAGGTCACATATAAAAACCTACTAATCGCACTGTGCATACACTTCAGCAAACAAGCAAAACAAATAGTTAACTCTGTTAGAGAGCTAATCAAAGGTTTGGGTTTGCTACGGTACCTCTGTGGGCTTTGGAGGAGGTTTAGGCTGTGAACAGAGAGGGAAGCAGATGCATATATGTATGAGACAATATACAGTTACATTCTCCTCATACTCTCTAACATTCAGAGTGAGTTGTGAGTTGTTAGCCTTGCGTTTCTGTTTTAGCTGTAAATGTTCTCACCGGCTTCGGTTTCTTTTTGACCTCCGGCTTCATCATGCATGCCTCCATCCTGCCTGTAAGAGACAAAAACAGAGAAAAAGTGTAAACAGGACTGATTACGTGCATGTGATGGTTTGCGATGAATGCATCTTTAAATGCCAACTGGGCCAGAGACAGAGGCAAACACTCTCACGACTTCCACAGTTCTTCACAGCACAGCTTTTGACATGTCTGGACAGTAAAAGCATGTGTAACTAATAATGTGGGATAACACTGCGTTCCACTGAGGTCAGCTGCTTTACCAATTCAATGCAGCATACTTAATGTACATGTCACATATGCATCATTTAGGAATTATCTGAGTACACTGCCTTTTGTAGTGCCAAAAGTTATTTACAGTTTTGTGCAAATACTTGTGAGTTTCCAGCTTGTTCATACATAGTGCTCACATTTACGTCAAAGTCATAATTTAAACTGGGAAACAAACTTGCAGGTGTTGAACATGGGAATCGTTTCCATCTTAACCATCCATCCAGTTGTTCTGTTTCTGTCTTATGTTACGTTACTGTTTGTCAGATGAACGAAGCAAATTGAAAAATTGAAAACCCGGGAATAAATTAAACAATTAATCAATCACTCAAGAAAACAGCTGGCACATTAATTAATGATATTAAGCCTTGGTGCTGAACATGGGAATCATTTCCATCTTAACCATCCATCCAATAGGATGTAAATGCAGCATAAAGGAAAGACTTTTTTTCCTAAGTTCCCAAGCCTGTTTTTCATTTTCCGAGTTCTTTCTCGAGCTTTATCCCACCATCTTTCTTGCAAAGTTGTTCTGCTGCATTACAAGCCGTTCGCAGCTCCTCCATTTCCTTTGAACATTGCATTTTGTTAAATTAGCTTCAACAGTTAAAAAAAAGAAAAGTCAAGCATTTTTAGTGACTTTACTGACTTTTTTAAATAGTTTACGTTTTAGTTTGGACCCACCACAGACATAAAACCAGTTTAGAATGCATGTAGCACTGAACTGTGGTGCAGCTCTAGTGTGGTGCAGTCTGGCTCACTCTAGCACATTGTTAATGTAATTACTAACACATGTTTATGCTCTGACAGACATAAGTTACATTTCTGCTGTGGAAAAGGCCTTTATTAAAGGTTCCTTCAAAAATCAGAGTACTGTTGGATCCTTTGCTGCCTAGAGTCTCCCTTAATCAGCTCGGTATCCAGAGAGCTTTCAGTTACAGGGCCTTTTTCATGACAATAACAGCAACAGTAGTTGCATGTTAAGTATTGACAGTATACAGTATTTAGTTATTTATTTATGCTGGCTCATTGTCACAAATTACTGTAATCTAAATGGATCAGATTTATTGTTAACCTTATTAGTTACACCAGTGCATTTCCTAGTATGACAAGTCAAAATGTCCTCAGAGGAAACACTGGATTTGCATGTTATCATGATTGACGGATAAATATGTCACATGAAAAAGTTGTGCGGTAAAAGTCACATAAGGCAGGTAAATAATGGAAACCAGGTGAAAAATAGTTTTAGCAGATGAGCGTGACAAGTGTTTTACGGATATCACACAGTATTATTTACCATTAACCAGCTGCACCTTTTACCATTACCAGTTGTCATGTGTTCAGATGAACTTTCACAGTTTAAACTCTAATACCAGTTTAGGTCCTATTTAAACTAGGGCCTGACCGATGAATTGGTTTGCCGATAATTTTAGCTGATATTGGCCTATTGCAGATACATTGGTATCAGCGTGTGTTGTTGATAAGTGTCAATATTAAAACTGTTTTTTAAGGCTTGAAAAAATGCTTGGGCAAGTAATTAAAAATGGAGTAATCACATTAATTTTCCAGCAGAGGGCAGTCTATTATTTAATTGGTAATAAGTGAAGTATTTACTGTTCAGTCCACTGATGTTTATAGTTTGTCAGGTATCTTCCCTTCATTTCATATCTTTGCCTCAGGTATCTGATAACCACATTCAAAATATCACATATAGAATATCAACTAATATAAAGGATATTGAAAATTTCTTACTCCCTAATATCAGCATTGGCGTCAGCCCCAAAAATCCCCGACTGGTCGAGCCCTAATTTAAACAGTAGACCATGTTCCTGGTGATTAACTTTTTTCATGATTATGAGTTGACAGGAAGCCCCTGAATGCACTTTTGTTTTCATGTGTGAGGACGAGCAGGTTCAATCAAAGCTTTGGATTCTGTGAAGGGTCAAACCTTCAAGGGCTGAATCCTTTCAGAGGATCTATCACGAGCAGGGAGAAAAACTGTTTTTGTTTTGAGGCCGTCTGTGGTGGGAGCGGAAAGAATGTGAAAGAAATGAGAGCGCTAAACTGATTATTTCATCACTAATCCAGGAATGCATTAAACATCAAAGACTGATGATGTTATCCACTTGCAGATATTTTACAGCAGAGGTGTCAGAGTGTTTGAATTGAGGTTTTATGTTAAAGTACATCTGGAAGCCTGCTGCTGGATTAAAGAGAAGGCTTGCATTACGTTAGCTTTTATTTTTACAAAACAAATGGACTCAATAAGCAAAAAAAAAAACAGTTTATTGTACTGTACCACTGATAACTGATTATTCAGAAAACATTTTTAAAACCATTTTAGTCATTTTTTAAGCAGAAATGACTAAAATTCTCCCAGTCCAGCCTCCCAATTGTTCTGTCTCTTGTTTTTTATTTGTCACATGTGACGGTAAATTAAATATCTCATGGTTTTCAGTTGTTTGTTGTCAGATGAATGAAGCAAATTGAAAAACTGAAAACAGAAAAATAAATTAAAAAAGGAATCAGTTACTCAAGAAAACAGCTGGCACATTAACCAATGATACTAGGCCTTGGCCCACTGTAATGACGAGGCTTATCAAATGCAACAAGTATTCACTTTTGTGTTTTTAAAATTTTTTTGGACAACAGTTAAATTATGCCACAAAGTTTAGGACATAACGCCTATGTTCCCAGGATGAACTGTTTGCAGGTTTCTGTCTTCTTATTGGACTTGTTAACAAAAATATAGAGAAAAAAATAATGTAAAGTATGAATAATAGTCATGTCAAGTCTTAATACAGGTTAAACATGTACTCCATCTTTTGCACTACACCAGTTTTCTGGTGGAGAAAACACCTTTATGTTTCATTAGTCAGGATTACATACTTAAGAGGGTCTGAGTCACTCAAATTTCCTTTAATGCTTGTGGGCAATTTGTGACCCTATCAGCCTTTGAATGATTTATATAGATGGTTGTTTACGTTTATTTTCTCTTCATGCAAACTTAAGTTAGTAAAGTATATCAAATTAAATCCTACAAATGATTTTCCTGATCATCTGTGAGAGTAAAAGGAACTACTGGTTAGACACAATGGGACTTATTAATATGTCATCTTGAGTTTTTAAGGTTTTTGCACAATTTCTATTACTGATAATGGACATTTTAAGATAAAATTATTAAGTAGTTAATAAGAAAAAAAATGTAAGCTGCAGCCCTACATATCATGTGTCAAAAGTACACCAGTGTCAGCAGTACAATGTATTATTAAGTTCAGAACTTAACAGTCTGGGAAATATATTTATATGTTTGTATATCAGTATATCATATTCGGCTAGCAAATTCTTGATGGGTAAAATTACTATTACAAGCAGTATGCAGCACAATTTAAAAAATGGAATATAACGTTAATGAAGCACAAAAGGGTAACGTTAACTATAAAGTGCCTAATAAGCATTTCAATACAACACCAGTGAGACAAAGTTAACGTTAATTTGATTATTTTGTTTCTTCCACTTCTTTTCATAGTAAAACAAAAAGCATATTTTCTTCACAACTGATCAGAAAAAAAATAGTTTTAGTTCACGTCAACGTTACAGAAGTATCGTAATTAATAAAAAAAAATATAGAAATACATAAATATATGTTACAATGAAAGTGGTAATGTACCCATGGAGCATATGGAGAAGTAACGTTACCAAAAAACACATTTCCTCAAACTGCACGTTAGCCCGCTATGCTGAGCTAAGGCGAATTAATTGAATGTTACCGAATGTAAACGTTGATGTTAGCTTACAGGCTGAAAAGTTCAAGCTAACGCTAGCTAAGAGTTTAAAAGCCGAAAACGCAGTCGCCGTTTAAACGGACAGTAAATTGTCAAATATCAACGTTTTACCACAAAACAAAATCACGTTGGCGTCAGATATCACCTACCGAGTATCTGAAGACAACTCAGGGATCATTCACATCAAATTAGTACCAAATAACATCAGAGCAGAGACGACTCCTTCACTGTCTCGACATTCCCAGGAGTTTTTAAAACTTTACCACACCCGCATAACAACATCTGCACACATGCACGCATGAGGCGTTCAAGTGCGCCTCACAAGCTTCGACATTGCACTTCTTCAGTCAAATCCGTCGAAAACGCTTTGTTTTATTTTTTGTTATGCACTAAAATGATTCTTTCAAAGAACTTAATTGTTTATTTTGTTAGCGCTTGTTGTTTAAAAGACAGTACTATTGACCCTACACATTGAAAAATGAATGCATTTTATTTAATTTTTAGTTTATGTATGCAGCAGGCTCTTTATGGATTTCATATACATGTAGCCTATGTATATTTAGTTATGCATTTCACCATGTAGGATGAGCATCTTTGGCACATAAATTACACATAAATTACATAGGCCATAGGCCCATTATTTTCTATAATTTGTCAGATTGTAAACAAAAATGATCATTTTGCACTGTTTAAAAAAATATAAAAGTTAGAGCCTATAAACATGGTTAGGCTGTCACACTGTCACTGGTAGTGATTAAATTTAAATGACTAGCCTCAGTGTCAACATCATGTTTCATGGAAACACATCAAACTACACAAGCACCGTATTAGAAAAACAACAACTTTTGCAATGTGACATAAAGCACAAGTGGTACAAACAAGTAGGCCTAATGAAATGAAAATAAATAACGTGCATAGTCTAAATATAAAATTGAAGCATGCATTAGTATTTATTTGAGCCTTATCTCCGTAAAATGTGAAAAAAATAATAAAGATAATAAGGTTGATGCAGCTTCCATCCTTTACACCTTCCAATCATAGACTCATGTAGGCTGCTCCTCTTACTCCATCTCCTCTTCCCATGTTTCTCTGACGTTCACAATTAGTCATCTAAATATTTCCGACACCACCCAAAGGCAGCATTACCTACAGGTTGAACAAAGCATCTTAAACAAACCGTAACACGCCCTGAGAGCTTCTGTCCCTCAAATACTCACAGTGAAATTATGTGTTGTATAATAGGGGGAGTTCATGCCTGACGGAATATTTTAGGCACCAAAACTCCATCTGATAATTGTTTAAATGATGAATGGCAGTGTGGAAATATCTCACCTGGTCAAGGAGGATGCCAGATCTGAAATCTCCTTCCTGGCTTTGTGAACTCACCTGGGAGTGGGGCGTGGCCAGATGGAAGTCTACCTGTATTTGTGGGGGTGATAGAAACGCGTTTCCCAGGCTACGTGACTCTGACTCATCGGTTTCAGACGTGTCAACAACATGTAAATAAAACCCATGATGGAAGCTGTTCCAAAAATAGAAGAGAAAAATGCAGCACTCAGCTGTAGGTTGTGAAATCGTAACAATTAAAAGAGGAAAAGTGTGTTTTTCTGCTCATTTGACATCTTCTCCCATATTTTCATCATTAATTCAGTTAATTTAACTGTGCAGTTGTATCCCCTGAAAATATGATCTCCTTAAATAATGATCACACTGGGGTGTGGTTATGAAGGTGCAGCTTTGTACTGGTTGGACGTAGGTGTCACTGAATATGTGTTCAACATACACTGTGGTGCCTGAATTGGCCTGGAATTTACTGGTCTTTGCTGCTATTTCATATGTGGATTTAATGCCACAGTTGGCTTTGACTGTCATCTTTGTGCTTTAATTTGGACTTAACACCAATAAATCAACCAAATAATAGTCATCTTTCAAATCACAAGTGTATTACGTCAAAATTTTAATAATTTTTTTGTATTATTTGTGAATTCAAATTTCATTTACATACCTTGGCATTTCATGTAACATAAAGTAAATGTCACTCTACATATACAAGTTAAGACCCCTACAGAAAACCAATGAATACCTCAGATT
>JAQLOL010014096.1:0-12782 GCA_029783665.1 Naso thynnoides
TTAAAATAACAAATTTAAAAAGACAAACAGACAATCACAACAGAGGTACTAGTGGAGGTACTTGTGTTTTAAAGTGCAATCATTGATGAAAAGTGGCAGTGCATGTGTCACGTGCTGCGTCTGTTGCTTACATTTTCTCATTTCTAAAGCTTTCCCCCTGCTCTTAGTGACTTGTCAGCTGAAGTGCAGGTGAAGCAGGTCACGTCCATGTTCTTGCACTGGGTTTTGTTTGAACAGAGACCCTGTCAAAAAGTCCAATGCAGTGAACTTTAACTTCCATTTCTGTTTGTCTTTTTGCGCTCTCTACAATTTCAATTGATGTCTTTATCCAGAGACTTAACGTATTTCAAGCTTTCTAAGGTTCTGCATGCTGTCTTTGTTGCATGATGCTGGCACTGTTTTTCCAAACTAAATATACTGTAAACAACTATAATGACATTCAGTAAGTAGAAATAGGCACCTTTCAGTTCAGTCCATCTCGTCTCTGTTTCCCATGAAACCTCGGCTACTCTGTAATCTTCACTCCTCTGCAGCACACACACACTGCATTTCACCTCAGGGTTAAAAACCAGTGTTTCCCCTTTATCATGAATGCTAATACATGCCACAACTATCAGTGCACAATGTTTGGGGAGATAAAGCTGTAGATAAAGGAGTTCATGAATTCCAAAACATTGAAACGACAGAGATTAAGGAAGTCTGTCTCAGAGCCTAAACACAACAGCTGACGGCTCATTGTCTCCAGCTTTCAAGTAACACAAGGTCATGACTGAGTACTCTACATGTGGAGCAGGAACCAACAAATTACTGTCTTGTTGGCATGTTCAGTATAAAATTTTAAAGTTTAGCTTTTAGGAGGCCAGTTCCCTCATTTTTTAAATTGAAATAGTCAACAGATTTGTCCCAAAGGTTTTGCCGAACCCAGAGAGTACGAATGTCTAAGGGGTTTACTGGCTGGTTTACTGACTGGCTTGGTGACTTCTAATTGTTTAAAACACCCATGGGGGAGTGTTGAGCAGTGGCTGCAGAGGAAGGCTAAAGCTGTTGAACTTCTTACTGCAGGACTAAATATATCACTATTAAATTTCTAAAAACTTTACAGGTAAGAAAGTAACTACATAGATCCCCAATCTGTGGTCAGTTTGTTAAAAATAATGACTGCTTCGAAATTTTCTCTCACAATTTTCCGAGATTTTTAAGATAGAGGTGGTGAGAAATGGATATGATTCCGGGTGTTTTCAAATTAAAACTCTGACAAACAAACAACATGGAGAGGGGTCGTTGACCGGTTTCTTTTAACCATAGCCTACCGTAACCTGCTTGTGCTGAAGTTCTACTGCTTCAGAATTGTTTATCTGACTGACGTCTGTTCGGAAATTTGCTGCCACATAACAGATTCGCAGATTTACTCTGATGTCATCCACACAAAGCTCGTCCAAATTATTCTTTATCTCCGATTTAAAGACCTTTTTTTCACACCATGTTACTGTGAAGTGTTTTTGTTTGTTTGTTTTTTTAATCTATTCACAATGCCTCATTGATTATTGATGGCATGTAATGTTCAGTTGAAAGTTTAGTTCAGGCAAATTCTCTTGTCCCTCTCAAATGTGATGTAATTTGCAAAACTCTAGAGTTAATTATGTGTAATTTTTGCACTGTAATTTAACTGATTGACACCTCAGAAAAAGCCGACTTGGAAATGCATCCATTAAGACCAATGCAACAATGTGACTTTTTCACAGCTGGATTTAAATAGATAATCCTGAATGTTAGTCAGACTCGGTGAGCCAAGATGACTCATCCATGCTGCATGGCACATTATTCTTCAGCTTCACCATGCATATACATATGTTCCAGATGACCGTGCTAATCTCTGTTGCCCCTCTGCTGATTTGATGAGTGGATGACAAGGTTTTACAAAGGCTTCACCACGCTGTCACTCTTGAGCTGCTGCTTGGCTTAATGGCTGTGGAACTGATTTTCTTTCCAGAAATCCTTCCAAACATGATATTTTAAATACGCGTGACAGATGGTGATTTTGTCATGGCGAGTGATGAGAAGCTTGCCCATATTAGGAACCTCTCAGAGGGCAATGTCAAGCAGCATGTAGCCATATACATCATTTAGCCTCATGTCAAACATCTGTGTGTTTGCTTGATGAAATGCTGGCCGAATAAATTGTGTTCTGACTGCACAGAACATGTTAGTAGGCCAAGAAAGTAAAATCCTGGTCCATTAAGGTAATTGAGTCGTTTTCTTGAGAGACTTTCACGCCTAACTGGTCTGATTTGGTTCAAACAATCTTTGATGCATTTGCCCTCCTGATTTTGTTCTTCTTGTCAGTGGAGCTCTGGTGATCTGACTGGTTTGCTGGACTAAGACTATTTAAAAGGGTTGGTCTCTGTCCAGTTAATAGGTGGGGTTTTTTTCTTGTAATGTGAAAGAAAAGCACACCACCATGAAGATTTTGTGATAGAGGGGAATCTGGTTTTCACATTAATTCAAAAGCTAAACTGTTATCAAACTGATCTGCTGCTGTTTGGAACTTTTATGAGAAGCAACTGTCTGATTACCATCTTAACACATAAGTTCGTGAGCATGCGAGTGAGCACACTCAGCCTGAAATAATGCTCATAATTAATGACTATATCTCGCCATCCATCTATCCATTTTCTTTTGCTTATTTGGGGCCCAGTCGCAGTGGCAGCAGGTTAAACAGGATAATCCAAACGTCCCCCTCTCTTTAGCAATGTTTCCAACTCCTCCTGCAGGATCCGAAGGCATTTCCAGGCCAGATGAGACATTTCATGTGTTTAGTGAGGTCTGGATCCTACCAGTTGGAAATGCCATAAAAACCTCCAAGCGGAGGCACCTAGGAGGCATCCGAATCAGATTGTCCGAATCACCTTTCTGCCTGCTTTCAGTGTAAAGGAACCACTTTATCCCAAGAATCACCTTTCTGCCTGCTTTCAGTGTAAAGGAACCACTTTATCCCAAGCTCCCTGCAGATTTCTAAGCTCCTTGTTCTTTCTCTGTAGTTTAGGAAACCATCCTTAGAAACCCATTTCGGCTGTTTGCATCTGCGATGTCATTCTTTCAGTCAATAATCATGACTCCTGAGAAGAAAGAAAAAAGTGCAGGCACTCAGGTGGGTTTGAAAAGGTTAAAAACCCTGTATTTTAGTGGGTAAAATTTAAAAACCACCAACGCGTGTCGGCTTGCACCTTCGTCAGGGTGTATGAAGACAAGAGACACATCCAAGCAATTATAATAAAATCAAGTTCAGCTGTGAATCCTTAGAATAAATTTATTCTATTTCTGGTTTCATAAATTGTAACACTACTCATGTTGTGTACCGACTTGAATGTATCTGTGGCTGTTTCTATATAGGCCTCACTAAAAGAAGACTGAGGAACAGAGTGGCGGAACATAGATACGCCATTCAAACAAGGAATTTGAATTATCCCATGGCCAAACATTATATGGAAGCACAACACGCAGATGATTCATCTCTACAAGTGTCAGGTATTGAGGTTATTAGTGTTGATGCAAGGGGTGAGGATAAAGTCAAACGCCTCAAACAGAGAGAGGCTTACTGGATTCATGCCCTGAAGGCCACCAGCTTTCCTGGCCTCAATGAAGACTTTGACCTCTTATCCTTTTTTGTGATAAATATTTTTTGTTGTGTAATGATCAGACATCTTCATTTGGTTTTTGATATTATGTTTATATTATTACTCACACATTTGCATTGCTTTTTTGTGTTCTATGTCTTTATATTCAGTTGGATTATTTTTTATGCCAGTTTTTGTTTTTTTGTTTTTTGTTTTTTTTGGGGGGGGGAATTGTCTGCATATTGAGTTGGATTATTTCTTGTATGGTCTCCATTTTGGAGTCCATGGTTTATGTTATATTGCCATATTTTTATCTTGTTAATGGTCAAATAGTCTGTCTATTGGCTCTGATTATTTCAGAAGTAGAATTTTTTCAGGACCCTGATGGTGCTTCTTGACTGCTCCTGCCGGTGCCTCCTGCAGGCCTGGAGGAGCACTGCACAGATCTAACGATTCACAGCTTAACTTGATTTTATTTTAATTGCTTGGATGTGTCTCGTCTTCATACACCCTGAGGAAGGCGCAAGCTGACACGCGTTGATGTTTTTTAAATTTTACCAACTAAATTAAAGGGTTTTTAACCTTTTCAAACCCACCTGAGTGCCTGCATTTTTTTCTTTCTGATCTGTTAACCTTTTGCAAGAGCACTGGTGGATTGAGGGACACCAGCAGCGCTCCTGTGATCCTGTTTTTGCTGACACTGTAGTTTAGAAATTTAAATTTGAGTGCGACTCTGTTCACGCTTCACAGTTCCAACACTTCATTCCTGAAATGATGTCTAACCTCCGCCTACAAGCCACACGAATGCTCTGCATGTTTGGGAGCACATACCTGTGTGAGGAACTCCTTATCTGATGAAGATGAACAAAACCTCACACAAGAGTCGTCTCACTGATGCTTAGCTTCATTCCATCCTTAGAGTTGCACAGTTCAGAGCTTAACACCAAACATTATTGAACTTGCAGCCAAGAAACAAAGCAAATGAACACAAGAGCAGGGTGCACACGTTTGCACACACAGTCATACACATAAAATACGGATTTTGATACCCGTTATACAGTTTGCCACCTCTGACCTTTACCTTTGGAAAAATACATATCAGATAGGCTAAATAGGCTGCTCTACCTGGCCATAAGCAGATGGGACATTCATTTATCTGAATTTTGATTTTGAATTTACTGTTACATTCTACCCAGCCGCGTAAAGCCATGGTATGTGACACTGCCGTTATTTCTGCACAACAGCTTAATCTTTTAATTAATCACTGAAGTAAACAGGCAAACTTAAAGTTCTTGATGCACTTTATTTATTAATACCACAATATCAGTGATGTTATAAGCACAAGGCTCTTTTTAAGTGTTGTAATAAATAGAAAAGTATGTCAGATTCCCCCTACGTAAAGTTGGCTGGCATCTGTCTGCTCCTTCAGTTGAAACTGACAATACACTTCATCATAGACTTGTATCCAGGGGCTTGAGATCTCACCTGACAGACTTGAGACTTGACTCGAACTTGTCTCAAATGTCTTGAGATGTTTCTGACAGATATGATACTTGATTTGGACTTATCTTGAAGAGTCAAAGTGTTACTTGACTCTTTCAAGACAACGATGTGGGAATTGTCTTTTTATTGAAGACTTGGGGACTGACTTGTACTTGACTTGACAGAGTTGAAACTGGGACTCAGACTTGGTCTGACAGACTTGAGAACAGACTTGGACTAGTTTCAGATGACTTTAAACATGACTTCAACCTATCCCAAATGACTCAAAACATCTGTGATACATAGAAAGAGAGAGAGCTTTGGGAGAGATGGTGACAGAAATCCTCACGGAGACCATAGCTTCCCATCAGCTCGTCTTTTAATCCCTTTATATTTATACCTGTGCTGCCATTTGGTATGCAGACTCCTCTTCTTACTGTATTATGACTTACTTAATTCAGCAGCTCAGCAGCTGAGCCCTTATGAGCACAAGTCGGAGCATAGTCATCATTTGTAACACTACCAGAACACATTATATCCTTTTAAAAGTAATGTCAAATCAATCTATTTTGCATTATACTTTTCATGAGCACTAAAGCAGCATACTACATACTGCAAAGCAGAACAAGATACTGGCAAACTAGCCTCTAATGCAGATAAAAAAGTGTGTATCTGAGTGCATTATATTAATGAGAGAGAGAGAGAATATGCTCTTTCAGGTTTGTCAGTCATTATTAATGGAAACCATCAAAGTTGTTTTCTTCTCATCCCTTTCTCGTTGCTCATCTCTGCTATTCGTCATTCCAGTGGTTAAAAAAATGAAGCCTAGCTACATGTGTAAGCCAGTAAATCAGGTTTAATTAAGTGTGGACTGAAGTTTACTTTGCTCTTACAGAAATAGTTCAACAACAGACGGCAACCAAAAGAATTATACATGACATACTCCTATCAATGGCAGAAGAGATGTTAAAATTTTAAGTTTGGAGTGTAAATGTGTGAGTGTGAAACCCTTAGCAGCATACAATTCTTGAGTCACTATATCCAAAGAAATAATAGAAATGACAGAAACAGAATCTGAAAGGCCATGCAATAAAAACAAAAGCATCAGAAGCAGCCTTGAACCATTCTCAGAATTCAGCTGAATGTTGTGCTCTTGCAGTAATTTCATTATTTTGAAACTCTTCCATCTCCATGACAACAGAGGGTGTGTGTGCGTTCACCCGTCACTTGGGCCGCTGGAGGATGAGATCACAATGCAGCTAATTACTTGTACTGTCCTGAGATTCAACTGAGGGGAACGGAATGTGTCAGGCTTTATGCCCACAAGAAAAAACTTCTAGAAATCACAAGAATGTATGACCTTTTAATATCTAGGTCTGTGGTGATAGGAAGTCTGTGTATGTATAAATCAGTGTAATTACAAACAATTACATAATTACAAACAATAACCATACTAAACGGAATGCTATGCTTCTTCCTGTGGTTGCCAATGTGAAGTGGGTACAAAGGTTACACTAGAGTAGGAACTTGGTTATGACATTTTTCAAGACTAAAAAGCAGATTACTTCACAGGAAACTGATCATAACTTCTCTAAAGGCTTATCTCATGCACTGTGAAGCCACTTACATAATGCAAATGTACACAGAGGCTGTTGAAGGAATTCAATGGGCTGTTAAATCTACTTCCTCTGCACTCTAGGAATCCTGAGCCAAAGTCTGTTATTCTTTTACTCCAATTCAGCATGTAGAATTTGTGAGGAAGTTACATGCTTGAATGGGTGGCTGTGCATCGAATCTGCCCTGCTCTGATTTGTAAATAAAATATGGTGCATTTGCTTTACTTGTGTATATATCGTGTAAGTCTGGGGGTGGGGGCAGTGGATTCAGTGGTTTGGACATGATGCAAGTGATCTTTCTGAAAACTAGAGCTGGGTATCAAACTCGTATACTTCTGATAGTAACACAAATATGTGTCCAGCACAAAACAGTGCACACTAACAAATGTGGAAACTAGCATTAAATGCCTGGAAAGATTTTCAATCTTGTTCTAAGTTCTAATCTTTCAAATTTTTGATTTCATTGATATTAAAGTTCTAAAATGGACACAAAAGCAAAAATATCAAGATGCCAAGTTACGAAACAAAAAGCAAGCTTTAACAAAAGCACAAAAACCAAGCAGGTGTACAAAAAGATGAAGGTGATGACAGGGTATCTTACAACTGAGAAGAAATACAAAAAATGAACTGAGCACAAACCAGAAACAAAAGAAGAACACAGGTTCAGATGCTGACAAGACACAAGAAGCAAACGCAGGACAGGGGAACATACACAGACTAATAGAAAAACCAAAGGGAGAAAAACACAGATTCAGTACACTTGGGGAGGAAAACAAACAAGGTGAAACTAACCATAAATTTAGGAAGGCATGAAAGCACACAGGGGAGACAGGAAAAGGAACTAAGCATGACAAAGGAGGAAACTAACAAAATAAAACAGGAAATGGCTAGACTAAAAATGCAAATCATGATATAATGAACAATTAATTAAAATAATTAGAGTAGTCACCCACCTCTGCAGTTCCCCTCTGCTCTTTGGAGCATTTTAGCATCTGTCAATGAATCCTGGTTTTACAAAATGCTGTTTTTTATTTCTGTTCTGGCTTGGTCTTACCCACCTAATCAAACTTGTTTCCAGATACTACAAGCAGCCAAGTAAGCACAAGAAACTGTGCAGTATCTGCAGAGCACCAAACCGCAGATGGACAATGTTAGCAGCTTACTAAGACAAGTGGGGTAGCTGTGGCTAAGTAGGTAGAGCGGGTCATCTACCAATCAGAAGGTTGGTGATTTGTTCCATGGCTCCTCTGGTCAACATGTTGAAGTGTCCTTGAGCAAGATACTGAATCCCAAATTGCTCCCGATGGCTGTGCCATTGGTGTATGAATGTGTGTGTATGAGTTCCTGATGAGCAGGTTGGCTCTTTGTAGAGAAATCACCTACCCTTAGTGTGTGACTGGGTGAATGCTTGTGGTAAAAGTGCTTTGAGTAGTTGAAAGACTAGAAAAGTGCTATATAAATGCAGTCCATTTACCATTAAGAGGGTAAAGAACAAAATACTGCCTGAGGAACTGGTGGTGACTAAAACAAAGGATAAATATTGGTCTTTCATTTAGGGAAAAGCTCAAAGCTCAGTTTACATAAATTCAAATTAACTAAATCATGTGGTTTTTCAGTCTACACAGCATTACTGTAATTAAAATATATCTTTAATAGACACCTTTACAAGTGCAGTTAGTATCAAATAAACAATAAATACTATACAATACATGGAACATCATGCCACCAAGCTCTAAGATAATTGTATTTGAACCCCCCAAACTTTGCCGTATTAAAAAACAAAACAAAACAGCTCATCTGTATCTATTTAGCACTATTTTTGAGCATGGTCAGTCAAATCCAATTTGCTTCTTCATTGAGGTAATTCTTCAATCAGTTAAAATCCATACCACGTTTTCACCACTACCTTACCAAGTCCATGTATTCAGTTCTCAATCAAAAGTCACACAGAGCACCGCTAACAATGCCTGTTCACTTCAGATTTGGGTGGGTCACACACTGTTATTACAAGCTTGGCATTTATCTAAATTTTGGTAATTTGTTTGTTTGTTGCTTATAACATAGTTCTTGTTCACTTGAAAATTCACTGACAGCAGCCTTATTTGTTGGTTAGCTTGCAGACACAGAAATCAGATCCTGCTGACAAGATACTGGACTTGTTACTGTTGAATAGTAAATAGCCGCTTGCTAAGTTACATGTCATGTGTTGTTTCACTAAAATTGTTGTTTTGTACAACGTACAGGGTTGATTGTTTTCAACACAGCGGGCTGCTGGGTGAAAGGTGAAAAAGTTACATATTGTTGCTTGAATTGTCCCACTCCCATTTTTTATACTTCCAACACTCAGTGACGGACTGGCCATCTGGATTTTGGGTCAGAAGGGCCGCCCGACTCTGGACTACTCTCCCAGAGTATTAAAAAAACATAATTAAAAAAAATAAAATAAAATATTTCGGTTCTTTCAATTCAATATGGTCTCTCAGCCCAAATATTTCCAAAATTTCCCTAATACGCCATTAAATAAACTTTTTCTGTGAGAATTTACTCCATCTAGGGGATCATGGGATATCCCATGATCCCCTAGATGTAAGGTCAAGACTTAAGAGAGGCAGAAAGAATTAGGCTACTTTGAAGCCGCGGCTTGCGAGGCTAAAGAGGTGAATTGGGGCACCAAACGAACAAAGGGAAGCAGAGAAAAAGAAGGACAAAAACAAAAAAAAGCTCTTCCCGCTGAGGGTGAAAAGTATGTTAAGATAACAGATTTATTTTCAAGGAATTCCCCAGGTGACTGTGCTGCTTCAGCTAGCAATGCTTACATTAACCTGGAACTCAGAAGTGACACAGACACACAGGGGGAGCTAGACCAGGAAGGAGAAGACAAACGAGACAGTAAAGGAACCAAACATGAGGATGAGGTCAGTGAATCACATTTGGACTGGAACTGTGGCAGAAACTGACGATGAGTGACAAAGAGCCATGGAAAGGGGATTGGAGCCGAAGGAAACTGAGGAGACGAGGAGCAGGGCAGCGGGTGCAGCGCTGTTCAGTATGACTTTTTCAGCCAGCCAGATCCCTACACACTGATATTTTTTTTCAAGTTTCACCCGAATCAATCAGCTGATGAATCAGTAAAGAAGAGAAGAGAGAAAGAGAAAAAGACTGAGACAAACCCCTTCATAGATGGATGGATGGAACAATTGGAGGCACAGACATCAGAGGTTAAATGAGCATAAAAAAAACTGTTACACATACGCAATGTGTATATGCATACTTTTCATGGGTAAGTCAAGCAGACATCAGACGTTTGCTGGATTTAAATCAGATGTCAGCACAAATAGGGCGACAAGTTTTAGAGCATGTGGTAAACGTAGTAAAACTGATAGGCAAGCATGTACTCAGTTATCGGGGAAATAAATCCGAGGCTGCATACTCATTAGCTGACATGTTGGTCGATCATGGCAAAAGTTATATTTAACGTTTACTTTGGCTGTGCTTGTTTCATATTATGGTGAACCTGTTTTTATTTTGCACTGTGTGGCTGTGCTGCACTCTTTTCACATTTTTTATTTTCTCATTTTCTCTCATTTTTTGGGCCAAGAAGTTGATTTAACTTGTTATTTGAACTTTCTCAGTGCATATTACAACAAGTCCACATATCCTCTCTGTCCCACTGTGCTCCTCACAGTTTTCCAACATTTTGAGCAGAAAGGGACTGAGTCTCATCTGTGACAGGAGTTGTCAGAAAGGCCTCACACAACTCAGTTAAGGTAAGGCCCATAAGCATTGTACCTGACACGGAAATGACAGCTGAAGAATCCAACTTCAGCATTCCACCATTAAGCATTTAAGTACCAGACCAGTCTGTGTGTTTCTTATCGTGTACACCAGGAAACGCATTAAATTTGGGCAATGTTTGTTGAGTTTGTTGTTGCATATTCACTATAGCAAGAGTTAACAACTTATATTTCTGTTCATTATCAAAACATAAGCATATTCAATTGGAATGAGACTGAATATTAGCGCTATTGTTTTTACAAAGCCATATGTCACACCTGTGAATCTTGGCTTGCTTATAAATGCATTGTGTGCGTGTAGGCTACTCAGTCAAGCACTCCACTGAGAAGGAAAATACTGAATATGGCACCCAACAAAAGAATCAAGTTTGCATGTCATGTAAGACAGATGACCTAATCCTATTGAGCCGCCCTGAGTTTGTAGAATTAAAATACATATTTAGGAGAGAGGGTCCAGTGTGTGTATGTGAGTTAGTGTTAAAAAAGAATGAAGATAAAGGGACATTATTGACAGATAGTGTCACATAAAACATATATATTGTATGTGCTAGAAATTCAATTGGCGGCCCGTGGGCCAAATCCAACCCATGAGGAGCTTTCTTGTGGCCCCAGACACCAACTCGACTGACACTGAGAAGGCGACAATGTTTGCCTTCTCGGTGTCCATCAATGTATTACCTAGTTCTCAAAGTATATGAGAATTATGCACTTAACCTTCCATAAATTAGAACATCAAAATTAATCAAAACAGTCTGTCAACTCAGTTACCAATATAGTGAGATGTGCCTGCCTATCATAAGATTACTTGAGTGGTACACAGAAAGTTGTATCTTCATCAGTACTTTTAAATTTTGAATTAACAATGCTGAGTATTGCAATATAGGGCATTATATATCAGTCTAGGCCTGGTATTATTCTGTTTTTCAACACAGCGTTTTTTTCTGTGTATTCATAAATCTCTTTGCAGAGGAATTTGTATTTCAGACAGACTTCTAGGCCTCCTCTGATCTCATTTGCTATCCTCGACCTGGCATTATTTTCTGGTTTTCTACTCAGCGTTTTGTGTATATTTTGTCAAACTCTGTTGCTTGACTTTGCATTTCAGAGGGACTTTTAGGCCTCCTCTGATCTCATTTGCTATAGGCCGGGCATTATTTTCTGGTTTTCTACCCAACATTTTGATGTTATAATGCACAAATCTAGATTTGTTATAATAAAGAAGCCTGTGGTTAACATTTTGGTTGCCTATCTTATAACAACAAATTAGCTATGGATTGAAAATGCTTATGCTCAATGCTTTATATAATATTCAGATAACTAAATCTTATTTTGAATATGGTGCTTTTTTATTGTGGTGTGTTATATTAAAAGTAGGTCAACATCAGCTTAATTATGCTTGTATACTGCATGGTCACAAAATGACCTTTCTACAGTGAATTAAAAATAATGTTTCTTTTGCTGAATATTATATTTGGCATTTTAAATGACTCATATACTCTCAGTCTTTTTTCTGATGAGGTTTGACCTTATAGATAACCCTAGCCTAAAAAAGAAAAAGGCATATTTGTTCATTTTTGTTGTCATAGTAATGTGGCCCCCGACTTCAAGTCATTCTATAATTGTGGTCCCCTGCCTAATCTAGTTGAACAACCCTGCTGTATGTCTTTACATTAGTCTGACCTTGACTCTACCTCATGTTTCACAATGACTTCCACTGTGCCTGTGTGTGAGCATGAGCAGGGTTAAATATACATGTGCTATGCACATGCTGCTATAAATGTGGGACCTTGACTGCACTTCATGTTTTACAATGACTCGCCGTCAATGTGTGTGTGTATGTGTGTGGTAGGATAGGGAGTGGGGGATTGAATAAGGTGTTGTCATCCACTTGTCTACTTCATGACCTTGACAATGGAGTCGCTTGGCTGCTATGACCAGCTATGTAACTGTACTCAGACAGGTCAAACGGCCATCAAATGTGTCTAGACTCCCCTACACTTGCTGTGCACGTAGGCAATAAACACAAATATTACACATGAAAAAAATCACATTAAAAAAAACTAATCTGACAATTGCGCAACCTCTATTGAATAAAATATCAACGTTTAATTTGCACATATGGCAGCCTGTAAAGACATCTGTCAGCTCCCTTTTAGTGTGTTCATGCTTTTCTTCCCCCCCATTCAGGTGTGGTGAGGTCACACACGCACGCACGCACACACACACACACACACACACACACACACACACACACACACACACACACACACACACAC
>JAQLOL010014097.1:0-12780 GCA_029783665.1 Naso thynnoides
CTATATATCTATATATATATATATATATATATATATATATATATATATATATATATATATATACTGTATATATAAGTTAGTCAAGCTAAGAGGACAACTTCCTCCTGGCAGTCAGATGTAGGTTTATTTTCAGTGTTTGTTTCAGGGCAAACAAAAAGAATGTGTATATATATATATCAACACTTCAGCCTCAACTTCAGTTTGGGAGCAGAAAGTCTCTGGGAGCCAAATCCAGTGAGAAAGGCCAAAAAATGTAGTTGCTTTTAAACATAGTGTTTGTGTAGAAAATCACTGTGTCATGAATATATTTGTTCACATACTCCACTATGTACTATGCATGTTACTGTCCACCACTGGAGGTGATCAAACATCAAGATCTCCCAAACCTTCAGACTAGTATAGAGTAAATAACTACGATGGCAACCCTGGAGGATATTACCAATTTCTTAACTCTGAGTTCACAGTATAGAAAACCAAAGCTGTACTGTCGTTGATAGTAGGCCACTAAATAATGTGCACATTGACAGTGTCAAATATATTTCTCTCATTCTGATCTGTTGCTGGCTATTCTGACAAACATATTTGTCATTTTGTAGCGGCAATGAGACATGACAGAGGTGAAGATTATTGTGCATTTGGTGTGTTAGCTTGTCTTGAAAACTTTTCCTACTGACTTCTGACTTTGTCTTACTCCCGTACTGCTCCTACATTGCCCCTACAGCTCATGCGAGTATTGCACCTTGCAGGCATGTAGTATAAATTTTTGAGGATGTGCACAACCACCACACTAAATGGCAGCAGAATATGGCAGCAGTACATGTAGTAGTACATTTAAGGCTTAATGGGTGGTAGGAAGTGACGACTGCGTTAGTGGGAAAGAGAAACTAGTTAGCACACAGCCATGTTGGAGAACCCAATTGCCATTTTGTCACAGTTTAGGTCATTCAGGCCAGAAAGTGTATACCTCAGATGACTCAGTGTAAGTGGCCATACTTGGCATTACTCTGACAACCGTTTTGTCCCCTCTTGTTGACCACTGATGATTCTTGACTTGAAGTTTGAGTCACCCCAGGCCTGTTGAAGGAGATCCTAGTGGCTTCTGTTCAGTCACGAAATGTCAATGTGCATATATCATTGGTGTAACACAGGTGTTGCTGCTGATAAAGTGATTTAACTTACTCACATCTACTTATTTCTTGCACCTGTTACATTGGCATTACTGTGCAGCACTGAAAACATGGTAACAGGAACAATCCTGCAAAATTTTGATCTCACTTTGTAATGTGAAAACTCATAACACGTCCTAAGACACCTGCCAACAATGATTTGCATTTTGAATGTAACTTATGCCTTCCACACAAGAGAGGACTTTGAAGAAAGAAGCTCTGTCAGGTAAGGTGCAGCCAGGCTCTGTAGAACTTTGTAAGTGATGGGGAGGAATTTGAACTGGATTCACTGAGAGACTGGGAGCCAGTGGAGATTCTGAAGGACAGGGGTGATGTGGTCATGGCTCCAGGAGTGGGTGAGCAGACGAGCAGCTGAATCCCCCCAGGCTTGGTGAAGGTGATCCTATCTGCTTCTGCTCAGTCATAAAATGTTGAGTGTTGTGGATATTACACTATAGTGGACATTGTTGCAGTAGTCCAGTCTAGAGGTATTAAATGCATGGATAAGGGTTCATGTAACTGTTAAATCAATATTAACAGTGGGAGGCATTATTACCAGAATGAAATGAAATGAACACAAAGAAAAAAATTTTTACTGTCCCAGAGGCGACTCTCTGCTCTGCTCTGGAAGTCTTTAACAGAAGAGTTATGGATAAAGAGCAGATTGAAGTCATGCAGGAAGTCAGAAGCTGGAACGACAGAGAATCCTGTGAATTTAAAAATCAAACAGTGCAGATCGTTTTTCACTTCACAGCATCAACCATGTGTGTTAGGTTTTGTTTATTTTCATCAGAGAAAACAGTTGCTCACACAGGTATGTGCTTCCAAACATGAGTATTCGAGCGGCTTGTAGGTGAAGTTCGGAATGAACCATGGGAACAGTAAAGCGCCAACAGAGACGTATTTGAATTTAAATGTCTAAACTCCAAAGTTGGCAAATTTTCTCTTCACAGCACCAATGGATTAGGGTTAGGGTTAGGCACCAGGCCAGAGGTCAGTCAGACAGGAGCAGGTCAGAAGATATTTGACCACCATGACAAGAAGTTCCTGCTGTAGTAGGTAAATCATACCGTCGAGAAGTGTTGCACCAGGCACGGCCACTCTGAAAACACCTCGGACGCACATCTGTAGGAAGATATTATTAGTACTATTAGCTTTAGTATTATTAGTAGTATTAACTCTTTGTCCGTTTTTGCCATTATCCTATTGTTTCCGCTACTGCTCCCCCCGACAGACAAGACTAAATTTAACTATGTTTCCTACTCAGTCACGGTAGAAGAACAAAAATCAGGGTCAAAAAAGGCACAATGTTCCAATGCACACATGACGCTGCGCATCTAGAGATGTGCCCACTGTATCAAGGTTTTAGTCTCTTTTACTTATAACTTGAACAAATTCCCTTGCAAACTAATTCATACGACACACCAACAAAGCCACTTGGGTTTTCTGACAGTTTAATTTTAAATCTGAGTACCTGCAAACTCATGTTTTTATTGCTTATAGTATATTTGGTGTATGCATACTGAAATGCAACATCACTACAAAACAAATACAAAAAAAAACCCAAAATACAAACAGTAAGTCCAGTCATTGTTCAGTGGCACAATGTACACAAGCCCCATACAAGACTAAAGATCACTCTATACTATAATTGACCATCTAATTACATTAAACTAACCATTTCATAGACAGACAGTTAAGGTTTTTCTAGTCACCTCTGGTACATGATTAAATAAAGGATTCCAGAATTGAGTTAATTTTTTTTCACTGCCCTGCAGGACCGCAGACATCAATTCAAGGGCAAGTATCCGGAGTATTTCATCATACCACAAATCAGCTCTAAGGGACAATGTTTCTTTTACACACTCAAGTTTTGAAATATATTTTAAAATATACACTTTGCAGTTTAACAATCCCAGCATATAGTTTTCTTTCATTTCAATACAAGGAAACATTTAGGGTACCTAAAGGATCAATAACACAAATCACAGCTGTACATCGAGGTGGAGGTTTATGCAGAGGGATTTGTGCATGGACAAAATGGCCTTAAATCTAAGGATGAAAGCAGGTTAATGTGAAAGAAGTCCCAGCTGATGACAGATAAGGCATCTCCAGACTATGACAGATTGGCTCCTGGAGAATCACCTATACATCCAGCACTGAAATTCCATTTCATCCCTCCGATAAGAGACAAGTGATAGCAGATTAGGATCTGTCAACACAAGCTAAATTAAAAATGTAGAGACTTAGCAGTTGATAGTGTATTTAAAAAAAAAAAAAAAAAAAAAAAACACTATTTTTTCTTCTAACATGTCCAACTTCAGAGGTGGTGGGCAGAAGGCTAAAATAATAGTTGTTGATTGATAGTTGTTGGTAATTTGTAAGGACAATGACCTCTGCTTGCCGATATAATGAATGGTCTTTATTGGGATTACTGGTTATCTGACGGCTATTTTTAATGTACAGTGAAGTGCACTTTATTCCAGTGGCTATAACAAAACATGTACTTTTCAAATACATTTGGTTTGTAGGCTACAATAGAGCAAATGGTGAACTAAATGCCAGGCAAAGTTAATGCAATGCAAAATAAAGTAAAATGTGCATTGGCATAGCTAAATGAAACAGCAATTACCTATCTGAGGCTGGGAAAAAATATCCCATTAATATAATTTGCCTCATTTTCACCCGGATGGGTCCATATCTAAATGTGGGTGCAATCTATCTACATTCTATGGATCAAGTAGTCACAGTGATCAATGTTTACCACCTATACAGAGGTGAAAGTAGGCCCGTATGGTCGGGTACTGCGTACCACCAATAGATTCTGTGGCGGCACACAGTACCAGAAAGCAGAGTAAAGGAGCTGCCTGTCAAAATTCACATTCAAAACCAGTCGCAGTCACACTTTTAGCAAGAAAACACATCTGCTAACTTTATCCGAAACAACACCTGATCTCCTTGTCATTTCTTTCTAACCCCTTGGCTGGACCAGAAGTGTCACCGTCACCGGTGCTCACAAAACGAGAGCGTTTATGCATAACTGAAGCGACTGTCTATACCGGTTCCGGCTTTGGCGCGTGGCACGTTTTCCTTCAGCGCTGTGCAGCAAGGGAGCAGTGTGTGTCATGTGTGAGTATATAAATGCTCATTTTTGTTTTACCATAGTCTAAATTTTGTTTAATCCACCTCAGCTGCTCAATTTGCCTCTTTTCACGGACAGCAGCAGCTGTAAACAGGAGAAGAGCACTGTCTCTATTGCTGCTGCTGCATTGTCTCTGCAGTCGACGAGCTAGATGGTGTGTCCAATCCAAGGAAGTGAACACATGGAAGTTTTTATCACCTGGTGTCGTAATTATGACTGGACAGCGAGCGCCATCATCAGTATTCTGGAATGAGCGCGCAGCAAATGGATCATCTATTATCCATGATCAACTGTCATCTCTTAACTAAAAACACAAACTTCAGGGGGTCCATTGAACCTGAGCAAAGGCTTGCCGTTGCAATCAAGTAATACTGTGTTCTAGTAATAGGCTTGTATACAAAGTATACATAGGATAAGCACTGAATATGATAAAGTACAATAAAGTTTATGGAAAATAATGAGATTCACAATCTGAAGTCCGTGCATTGTTTGAAATTGACCGGATGCTGTGTGCGTTCAATTTCCTGTTTGGGGTGATCTGATCTACACTAGATTGACATGAACTGGGAGTGACATGCTGAAAAATAGACCCAGCGTGTAAGACAAGCTCTGCAGCTTATGTTTATGTGCTGAAACACCACTGAAGCGCGAGCTTGACGGAGCTGGTGTAGACAGCTGCAAAGACTAAAAGAGGAACATATTTGCTGTGTGACGCATGCAAGTAAAAAATGCGTCTGAGACGCTCCCGGTCTAGACAGGGTAAGTTGTTCTGAACTGCTTCTGAACCGTCCATGCTGTGTTTTGATCCATGCTGGACGGAGCCCAGCTGCTTTTCATTAGTCAACATTAGCACAATCTTCCGCTAACACACTGCAGCTGATTGATATCCAACGCTGTGAGGTTTTGGCAGGCAGGTGTTTGCCGCGAAAGAAGTCCAAAGACGGACTTACTGCTATCGTGTGAAATTAAATTAAGCTGTTCTAAATTAAAACAAAACAAGTTATGGGTATTTTGAAAGTTTTGAAATTTGCACTCGAACCATTAAAACAAATCTTTTGTTATACACAATGTCAAGTGTTTCTTATTTTTTCTGTCTACTTCTTCCAGGTATTCAAATATTGAAGATGTTTTTCAAGGATGCATTAAGCAGAGGAGAGTTAAACAATTCGAAGCAATGGCGGTTGTTGTAGTATCAGCAAGAATTTAAAACTACTTTCACTCAACACCTACATCATAAAATTCCTCCCTTATAGACTGGAGGAGCAAGTGCCCAGGGAAACCTACAAGACACTCAATAGTTTAGTCTGAGCACGTGCAGTCTTATGAATGGCTCAGCAGACAGTATTTCAGCACTAACCCCTAACCCTAACCCTCAGCACAGTATTTCCCACTGCATACAGAAATGTGCTGGTGGTGAAAAAATGGAATGCAGTGGAAACAGTTTGGGGAGACTGTGGGAGCATTGCTCTGACGAGTCGCACTTTTCACATACAGCTCAAGAGGCTGACACAGAGATAAGGCCCTCTGAAGAGAAACTATCTCTAGTATAAATAATCAGTGCAGAAAGCCAAAGGGTTTTGTTGGTTTCTAAACACCCTGGCCCTCCTCAGCGACCCTCCCAAAATAATGTTGTAGTACTCAAGATTGGTCTTAGTCTCGACATCGATCTCAAGACTACTTTTTCAAGTTCTCGGTCTCGTCTTGGAGTTGAACACATTTTGACTCAGTCTCGGCACACTCTACTCTCGGTCAAGTTTTGGTTTCTGTTAGTGTGGTCTAGACTACAACACTATCACACAATCCACACTACAAGCTCCACAGGATCTTCCAGGAATAGTGATGCCATTTTCCCAAGAAATGGGATTGGTCAATAGACAGTTCTTTTATATGCGCTGATCTCTTATCTCAAACATAACCTGTTTCAGAGCAGGTTAGGTATTTAGCGTGAATTAATAAATTACTACTGATACAGCTCGGTAACAAGTAATCCACTTTTGTAGGACTGAAAACTCAGAATTAAACCTGAAGTTATCTCGCTAAGTGCAAATCCTGAGTCATGGTACAGGCTATAGTTTCAGTCAATTCCACTTGTTAACCCCACTTGCTCTACACATACTCTTTATATTAGTATGAGCATAGTTTTTTATGATTAGCCTTTATTTGCCCCTTAGATTGTACCTCCCTCCCACCTTTTTTTCATTTTTTAAAAAAATGATTTCCAGTAATAAATTATTTCTTGCTTTGTACATAATTTGTGCTGTTTTTAATCCAACCAGATCCATGAATTTCAAGGTGTATGTAGTAAGCAATTTGAGCTCATGGTTGTCACTCCTAAAGTACTGCTTCAGTTGATTGGAGATTTTGTTCTCCACGTGGATGGCTGCTCTACCTCCCCGTCCCCTGAGGTCTGCAACCTGGGTGTCATCCTGGACTCTACTCTCTCCTATGAGGCACACATAAAATCTGTTACCAAGTCCACCTTCTTCCATCTCCAAAACATCTCTAGACTTCGGCCTTCACTCTCTGACTCTGTTGCTGGCACTCTCATCCATGCATTCATCTCTTTCCACCTGGACTATTGCAATGGGGTCCTGTACAGGGTCCCCAACAAAGCCCTGGACAGGCTCCAGTATGTGCAAAACTCAGCTGCCAGGGTTCTCTCTTGCACTAAGCCTTGGCAGCACATCACCCCCATCCTCAAACACCTACACTGGCTCCCAGTTAAGTTCCACATTGCTTACGAACTCCTCCACCTCACCTACAAATCTCTTCGTGCCCTAGCCCCGCAGTACTTATCAGACCGCCTCCATGAACACACCCCCTCATGGAACCTGCGGTCTGCAGATTTGTGTCTCCTCTCTATCCCCCGCACCAGCAGGCGAACCTTTGGGGACAGAGCCTTCAGTGTGGCAGCCCCTACCCTCTAGAACTCTCTCCCAGTGGGTTAGGGTTAGGGTTAGAGATTAGGGATTAGTGATTAGAGTTAGGGATTCGCTAAGCACCTACTCTGGACTCTTTAATGTCTGCACTGAAGAGACACTTGTTCACAAAGGCTTTTGGCAACTGGTTTGTTTGTGTTTATTTGTTTTGATGGAAAGCATCCTCGGGTCTCTTGAAAGGTGCTAAATAAATGAAAGTTATTATTAATTTGAGGGGGGATACCATCCCCATATCAGAATGACCAAAATGCTCTTCACTCACTCTGCAAGGACATAACAATAAGAAAACCAGTTGGTTGGCAGTATGTGAAAGTGAACAGACCTCTCCTATTGCTCAGCTTTCATATGAGTGAACTGGTTGTCAATCCACAAAATGCTAAACAAAACAGTTTACAAAATGATCAGCCAGGAATGTTGTGTATTTAATTCAGAGGGTTTTGAACTGCTGACTCACACTGGTTATGGAAGTACATTCACATTTAGCTATTTATTTATCCTAACCACAATCTTCCTCTGAACTTTACCCCTACTATACTTTAGCCAGGCTGTCTTTGTTGTAAGGCACTGCTAGATATTTATTTGAGGGCGCTGGTCAAAAAGGGGGGAAGGCATTTAGATTTTGTTTTGTGTAATGGGGAGGACAAAGTATTTTATTTGGGAAACAAGGAGGGTATAAAAAAAAAGAGGCCAGTTTATGATTTGTTGCTTAATGCTTTCATTTCATGTCCTGGAGAGATTTGTTGATGTTGTGGACATTGTCTTATTTTGTCGCGTAATGTGATTGGGTACTGTTAATGTTGCTATGGAGATCATTTTAACTGAACTTCCTAGTTGATATTCTGCTGTTCGTGTCAAATATGGTCAGAATGAATGCAACTGAAACCTTTTAACCAAAGCATAAATTGAAGCGTCTTGCTACTCTTTTATTCCTGTCTAGTGACACTTTTCAAACATGTAAAGCGACGAAGCCTCGAGTTTTACTACAAACTCTCTCTCCCGGTGAGAGACTTGATAAATGTAAATCTGAGTTATAATCTTCCAAAAAAAATTTAAAATAAAATAAAAGAATCATAAAAACAAAGTACATGCCCTAACTCTTATGTTGGAAGAACTGCTTGAACCTACAAGTGGCAATTTGGAATTAGCACGAGGATGTGTAGGGTTCGAGTTCGAAACATTTTTCCTAATTTTTTAAGAACATGTCAAGATAGAGTTTCATTAACTTTATTTCCTTGAACAAATCTGATGTGCATTTTGAAATATTGCATGAGAAATGGTGAATGGAAACAGCAAATTTTGAAAAAAAAAACCACCCCTCAGTCTTGAAGTGTTTTTTGCCTTTGTCAAAAAACAGTTAATGTGCAAAAGGAGAGATGATAAATTGTTTCTGGCCTATGACCTCTTCTTCACCTGCTGTTTATTACAGTCATGTATGTGCCACCTTTGGACCAAACTACTCTTTGCAGCCTAGTTTATTTGCTCCTGAGCTGTTCTTTGAAACACTCATAATTTGCATTTTCTCTTTAACTAGATTTTAAAAGTTGGCTTAAATTTGCTTCATAATTAATGGTAATATGACTTTTCAGAGATTAGCTGCTTAAACAGTTAATAAAATGTAAAAAAGCCACAATTTGTTGGTGGGGGAAGGCAGAGAGAAAATCATGTAAATGTCAGGGAGGGCAGTTGATTTAAAAAAAAAAAAGATTTACCTCCAATGGTGTCTCCTTCTTTTCCAGTTAAAGACGAGAGATGTGTTTTAAAGGTTGTTGAAATCTGTTTGTGTTGCAGAAGTTTCAAGCATCAACACTGGCATCTCTAACGAGATGGTTAGAATGGTAGTAAACTCTACAGTCAGATTTCAATAAGATTTTGTAAAGACTTATTTAACTATCACAGATATGCCCATATTCTTTTATACGTGTAGTGTAACCTGTTTGTTTACTAGAACATGGTGTAGGTGTGCTCTGGGTGTGTGAGTTTGTGTGAACATGAGTGCATGTGTGTTTGGCAGCTCCTCAGCATTGCATACCTACAGGGAGGGATAAAAACTGGAAGACTCATTACTCCTGGGAGCTAATTTAGAGCAAAGCAGCCGTGCCTCTCTGTCATCTAAATTCGAAGATTTACCACATACATACTCACTTACAGACACACTTAAACATTTAGGCACAGTACTGCAAGCCCATATACACTCTTCCTACTTCACCCTCTTATTAGCTTGCATTCAAGTTTGTTGTTACATGAGGCTACTCAGCACCAGCACAGGCAAGCCAATCAGAAGCATCCCATTATCTTTTCATCCTGCAGCATGCCCACAGCAAATCAAATTGCTGGAGAGCCACTGAGGCTGCAGGGACACACATCAGCATCTCCACGAAACTCCAAGGGCTTTGAACAAGGAAGCAATCTCATGTCTGGTGAGAGAACGGAACAGTAATCGATATGTCCATGTGAAAGTCCAGAGCCTTTCATAGAAGTTAAGAGGCTGGTGGAGGCTAAAACACTGGCTCTAAACACGTATTGATTACTTCCAGTGGACGGTGTCTGCAGAGGAGGAGAGAAGGTGGTTGGGATGTCGGTGTGGAAGTCTATTTTTTTTGTAGCATGAAGCTGAAACCAGAACACAGGATTGCACCTGACATCGATCCACACAGTGCTACGACATCTGCTCAGCAATGTTTCCATGCCTCAAAGGATCTCAAACACACTAATCCAAAACCTGACTACACCAGGCTCATAAAAACTACTGGACAGGCATAGAGTAACTGCACCCTGAGTTTTGGGAGGTGTATGACTGGTGCTGAGACCTAAAATTACACTATTGAAAGGTGGTTTGAAAGCTCAAGATAATGGGTTTTTTTTGTGTGTATGAAAGGACAACCTGTGAATTGGTGTTGCAGCACGAGATGAAGGTCAACCTAATTACAGGAGCACCACAATGAAGAGTAGAACTTCAAAGCTTCTGAAGCTCCCTACAGCTTCTGGCAGATTTATTTCATCTAAATACAATAGTTTATGAAATGTGAATGATCATACACATGAGAGAAGATAATAATACTTGTGAATTAATGATGCAAGTCACAGAGCATTAGCATTTTGTTAGATCTATCTGTAATCAGTAGTTGACTGCCTACAGCCATAACATACAAAATGAACTGGATGTTGTACTGGACCAAGAGACAGTCCTGACTCAGGGAGAACAACTATTTCTACTTTCTACTTCTGTCAGAGTCTATAGGACAACCGTGTGTAATTTTGTGCACGCCTTATCCAACTTTAGATAAACTCATCATACTTCTCCCTTTTTGTTTAAACTTCCATTTGCTTTGAAGTCACCCTGCCAGCAGATCTGTCTTGTCTCGAAAATCTTGCCAGCGTTTGCACCATGGGTTCATTCCCCTAGCACAAGACGGCAAAGGTAGATCGGGACACTCCTTGGATAAACTAAAACCTTTGCACTTAGCGCCTCAGATGTAAGATTGAGATTAAGATTACAAGATGGCTGCCGAAAGGGTTGCTGTGATCTCACACTCCACAAACAATTACGAACTTTAAAGGAATCTCAAGAAAATTAAACACAACGACAAGCTTATTGCCACTATTCTTTATACGCTGTTTTTTGCATTGTAAAAATGAAAGAAAATGTCATCAAGGAAAAAGCAGAAGGAAAGACAGAAACAGACCGAGCTCAGCGCAAGCAATCTACCTGAATAGACTTCACCTGCTGCAGGTGTGGAAAGTGTCGTGGAACTCAATGAAATTCCAAAGATACTGAAGGAATTTCGCATGGAAACAGCTGGGAACTTTGAAATGATAAAGAAAGAAATTAATGAATTGAGGCAGCACACAGATGAACTGAAATTAAGAATGAATGTAGCAGAATTAAGAATTGCGGAAAATGAGGACCGTGAAGCTTCTGTGACTCAGTTGCTTATCCACAACCTGCATGTACAGAAACAACTTGAAGCAAAATCTGAGGATCTAGAAGGACGTGATCGAAGGAATAATCTCAGAATCGACGCCATACCTGAAAGAAGTGAGGGAAAAAACACTGTTGAGTTTGTGCAGACTATAATACAGGAGAAACTGGATATTAATGAAGCCATCCATATCGAGCACGCACACAGGACCGGTCTCTTTACTGGGAGAAATGAGTGGCCTAGATCAATTATTGTCCATTTTCAAAACTACAACATGAAGCAAATGGTGCTCCAAGCCACCTGGTCCAAGAAGCTCATCCGTGTGAAATACCGCAGGATTTATTTTGATGAGGACTTTGCAACTCAGGTGTTTGAGGAGTGCGCAAAATACAGACAGGTGAGAAAACAATTACGGGAGAAGAAGATCAAGTCAAGTCCCGCATTCTTTTTCCAGCGAGACTAAAAGTATACCACCCAGATGAGAAGTTCAAGGTGTTTGACAATCCCAAAGAGGCTGTGGAAGGTTTGTCTGAGTACGGCGTTAACATGGAGATCCCTGCCAGGGAGCCGGACTTGGAATCAACGTTGCGGGCAGCAGGCTGGGAGACCGCTCCCAGGGCAGAAAAAAGCCATCATGCAATCTGGTCTGTGGTTTTAAGACATTACTGGACTCTCTGGGTCAGCATGCAAGGAAAAAGGACAAAGGTATGTGCGGCGATAAAATTACGTAAAAGGTCGGGTTACAAGGCTATGTCTTTTTGCGGCTAAATAATGCTGCTCTAAATGAACAAACTAATGACTGAGCAACTGAACACTTAAATATTTTCTAGAACTGATGCTTCGGAGTATAAAATGTATGATTTTGAACTCGATGTTGACCCAGAGAGTCGTGCCTTTAGTCAGATTAATGACACTTGTGAATATTATACAGATGATCAGTTTAAAGACAATGTAGAATTAAATAAAAGATTTTCGTTGATACACTTTAATTGCAGGAGTCTATGCAAACTTCACCAGGATTAATGAATATTTGAGTTAATTTCAAGACAACTTTAAATTGTTGCCTTATCTGAGACATGGCTAAATCAAGAAAAAGGAGTTGATTTCTATATTCAGGGTTATGAGTCATATTATATGAACAGAGGGTAGGAGGTGTGGCCTTGTATGTAAGCAGTGATCTGAAATGCAAACTGAATGAAGCTATGACGATGGCAATCGATGATCTAATGGAATATATAACTGTGGAAATTGAAATGGAAACTGTAAAAAATGTTGTTGTGACTTGTGTGTACAGAACATCAGGATCAAATATAGAAACATTCAAAGACAAACTGGAAGAATTAATGGACAGGTTAAACGAAAGAAAAACAAATATTATTAGTGGAGATTTTAATATTGACCTACTAAATGTATCTAAACATAATCTTAAATCAAATTTTTACAATTATAAATTATACAGCAGAGGGTTATTCCCACTGATCACTAAGCCTAGTAGGATAACATTGAATGGAGCAACATTAATTGATAATATTTTTGTAAATAATTTGCAAAACAGTCAGAAGTGGGCTACTCATGAATGATATAACTAACCACTTACCAGTCTTTGCATTGTA
>JAQLOL010014098.1:0-12770 GCA_029783665.1 Naso thynnoides
AGACTGTGCCTAAACATTTAAAGGAGAAGTTCGTTTTTCGCACATTACGCCTTGCAATAAGGATATCTACGATAAGATATTGTACAGCATTATTATGAACAGCACAGTCCTGAGAACTGGAGCTCACTGCTGGCTCTATACGTCTAAAAACAACAGAGCATGTGCACTAAGCTAATATGTTGAAAAATACAATAAATGCTTGTTTTAAAAGATATGAAGTCACCAAATGTTTAGTGGTGCCCTCTCATGTGCTGACAGTAAAGCACAAATTCAAAGAATGGCATATGACCCAAAAACAGTTCTTTGCTTGTTTCCTGAAGCAGCTGTTTTTTCACGTCTTGTAAAACGAGCGTTTAATGTATTTTTCAATGGATTGGGTGAGTGCATATGCTTCTCTGTTGTTTTTAGCTAGTGGTGACATCAACAATAAGCTCCAACTCTCAGGACTGCGCCATTCATCATAACAATGCTGTAGAACATTGTATATGATGGTAAATATCTTTATTATAAGATTTAATATCCAAAAACCTGAACTTCTCCTTTGAGATAGCTGCAGAAAGACATAAGCACAAATGGTAAAAAAAAAAAAAAGAATGGAGAAAAGGTGACAAACCCCCCCAAGGCAGAGCTTTTGAAAGTGATTGGACTGTCTTTCATCTAGCATATGTGTACATGTCAACAATTGATTGAGAATGTTTCTTTGTTAGTTTCATTTGGATTTTTTACAGTTGTTTTAATTTTTCTCTCTCAGGTTGTCAAGTTTAATTGTCAGTATACCCAAATCAGAAAAAAAATCCTAAATGGGACAAATGCGAAGGAAGTGTGAAGGATTTTAAAAGTAACTATTTTTGAAGAATTATGGTTTCAAAAAACATTCAACAGCAATGTTGTTCTTTCCAAAATACTGCCTACCTTGCAATATACAGATATAATCTTGGATCTGTTTTCTACTTAAATAGTTCTAACAAAAACTGCTCACTGTGGGTTGTGTCAGAAATGTCATTGGTAGATATCTTAAAACTTTTGCAAAAAACGCAAAGCGATATATGGCTAGACTTCACTATGAGTAAGTGAAAACTAACCTTTAAGGTCAAAAAGGTGAATGAGAAGGTATGGGTCTTCTTTTGTATGATATTTGTTTTGTGCCACTAATAACTGTCATACTTTTTCATGTCATTCTTCTGCAGACATATGTAAATCTGTCATTTAGTTGTAGTGTCAAAATAAATCCCACAAAACAAAAAGTTGTGATTAGTTGTATCTTTACTCCGCAAACTCGGTGTAGACATAACATAAACAAACCAATCTCAGACTTAAATGTGTCTTTTTGCCATACCTGTATACCTATATGGCTCAAAATAGCAATCTTGCCGTACACAGTTATTACACAAGCAAGTGAAGGTGGCGGCAAGGAGAATCTCCGCAGAACTGCCCAGAACGACTCCCGTCATCCTCCTTCAGGCAGAGAGTTAAAAAGAGCCAAGCCCCTGGATCTGTCGGTGGCAATGACATCACAAGCAGGCAGCCAATGCCTACAGGACCCATACCTGTTAATAAAACAAAGATCCTCGAGTAAGAAAGAGAGTTCCCACTCTCCAAGGACCACAGTTAACTCAAAACAAGGAATGTAAAGATGTGTTACATTTTCAAGGACACGTAGCCTAGGCCCAGACCCAGAGGCCCACTTCACTGAGTGGACTGGAGTCTCTTGGTCTGGCATTGCGCTTCGAAACTGTGATTCTCCCAGTTTGACTGGTGACCATCAAAGAAGTGTCTTGGGTGGAGTGCCACGGACGGGACTAAGCTGTCTGTCAAGAAATATCCACGTAGGACCAAAAACAAGAATGTGGATGTGCATGGTGTCTTTGATATGAGTTTAAAGAAATGTAGAATTTATACATGGAGAAGTAGTCGTGACACATTTGATTAAACAGATGCTCCTTCCTGCCAGCTCGTACTGCTAGGAGACAGCATCTGTCCTAATCTTTTGTCGGCCATGAGAGGAAGTACCGCTGTAGGTCCCGCCGTCTACTCATGGTGATCACGTGATGCAATTTAAAGCAAAAAATGTTAACCTTTCCACGATCTATGCTGGGTCAGAATCTCAGTCACAACACAACATAACAGCATCTGTGTGATTATTTAACAGCTTGTGGAGACATTTTTGGATTTTGGTTGTCTGGGTTAGCCAGACCTCTACGCTCGCTCCAGAGTAGGCAAAATGTCCCCTGGCAAGGTAATGACTGTTTGTGCGGATTAAATTTGAAAAGGCAACAACCAATGAGGAAGAGTTAGGGAAAATCTAATCCCCTTCCTCTCAGAAGTGGAGGCAATGCCAGACCGAGAGAATCAAGTCCACTCAGTAGAGTGAACAGAGTCTTTGGTCTGGGCCCAGGGTAAAGGGCACAAGGTTGACTCCAGGTTGTAGTTTGGACTAACAACGACCAGCACATAAATGTCTAACTAGAGTTTTGCCGGCAACTCAGAAATACAAGGGGGTTGTGATCAGTGTACACGGCAACGGGCAACATACTGGAAATGATGTACACTTCAAAGTACTGTAGGGCTTCAATGATGCTTTTGTTAGAGGTATACAGAACTTTTTTGAAAAGTAGCAGATGGGATGGTCAGTTTTGCGGCCTGTCCTGCAGCAGCACCACACCTGGCCCGCTGGCACTGGCGTCCACCTCCAGCTTGAAAGGGCAAATGAAATGAAGGGCTGTGAGGACAGGTGTGTGGCAGAGAAGAGCTTTACATTACTCAAAAGCATGCTGACATGCAGGGGACCAGGCAAGGGGGGTTTTCTCACTTGTCAGACTAGTGATAGGAGCAAAGACATCAGCAAAATTTCTACAGAAGCTACTATAATATCCTATCATCCCCAGGAAGCAGTGGAGCTCGAGGCTGGTCTGGATACTCTAAGATCGGCTGCAAAAAGTGGGATTCCTGCGTTCAGTGGGATTTGGTTGGGCTAGGTGTTTACGCAACAGGTGTGTTTCTCCCTGGTAATGTCACCCTGCTTACAGCATAATACTGAACTATTATAACTTTTAATAATATTTTGATTTATTAGCTAATTGCACTTTGTGTAAACATCAGGGTCTTAACGTTTTGAACTTGGAAGCATCTACTGCAAACCACATATATTTTGTGTAGCTTATTATTTTTTTCTCTCTTCTTCTTTTTGTTCCAAAACCTCCTTTTAGATATTTGAGAAAATGTATTAAGATGTGTCCATAAAACAGCAAATGTGTTTGTCCCTTAAGTGAAAAAAAGACATCTTTCATGTTTGTGGCGTCAGAGTCTTAGTCTTCACGTGACAGAGCAACTTTTTAGTATTTATGAAACAGTCTCATGATTCCTCTGATGATTATAAATTTCCTGAAACAGCAAACGAGACCCTCAGCGAAACACTGCTATTTTTATGTAGTTATTGATAATTAATGCCCGTGATCAGGTCCGAATCCCTGCGAACTTAGGTATAAAGATTTATTTTTTTAAAATTCCGTTGTTCTGTGCAATGACAATAACGTAATAATATTCTATGCCTACAGCTGTTACTTTGCACCTTAGCATGTAATGTCAATGCAAATAGCTGTGTAACATTAGCCTACAGAAAATAGAAGTAAAAGGCCTCAGGGGACATTACTGCCATACAACTGGCTTTTAACTTATTTCTTAAGTCACATATAAATACATGACCTCATCACGATCCATCCTGCGCTTTCTCTTTCACTCGCTTTCAAAACAAATGTACACGTTGCCGGTGTTGTGCCAAGTTCTGCCTGCCTGGCACTACCAAAGATCTTTACGACAGTAGGCACTTGTGTCACTGCTGCTTTTGTCCAAAGGGGCCACTAGAATCAACAAAAACGGAAAATTCCTTGCAGTCACTTTTAATACAGCTGCAGTGGTTAATCAATTGAAGAGAATTCCATTCTGATAATTGTTTCAGTCATTTTTGAAATAAAAACATAAAATTGCTGGTTTGTCTCTCAAATGTTAGGATTTGCTGCTTTTCTTTGCCATTTATGATAATATTTTTGCACTATTCTTTGGACAAAAGAAGTAATTTGAAAACATCATGTTGGGCTCTAGAAAGATGAGATGTGCATTTTTCATAATTTATTGACATTTCAAGGAATAAATGATCAATCAATTAATTGTAAAAATAGTCAGCATGTTGCCTGACAATAATTGTCTGTTGCAGCCCTAATATTTAACTTGTTAAAATCACATATATTTTAATTTGAACTGAGATACTACAGATGACTTTTCGGTTTACAAATTTGTGGTACTAAGATTTTCTTTGATGTATTTTGCCACAGGCATATAATCTAAATAAAATCATCTCAAATAATGAGAAGAGATGGCTTACTTTGAACAGAATTGGATGTGTATTGATCAGCAAACACTCTGTGTTGCATACGTTGCATAAATTTCCAGCCTAAACTGACAAATTCCTCAGTGAATATGTCCTATCCAAAACTGAGAAACAACATGTCATTATACTGCAGATAATGGGCAGCCTGTTCACACCTTAATAAATAATGAAACCACAAGGGCATGCCTCCAATCAAAGGTGTGAAGAAAACACTTCTTAACTAAACACACTGAGTTCTCCTAATCAAGCATGATGTAACCATTTGGAAACAGGGGAGGTTGTGTGTCCAAAACAGTTTGGCCTGTTTAGCATTTAGCCACTCAGTTCAAAATTAGGCTACAAGACCAAATTATGGATCAAAGCCACGAAAGTAGACAACAGACCATGATAAAATGCAACAGAAATTCAAAAGCAAAATATATCATTTCTGCCAGGAGAGGTTTGTCAATTATTCTGCCAGACATAACCTTGTAAAAACTCAGTGAAAGACATTTTTTCTGACTGTTACCATCTTTTCTTCATATATGGTAATACGCAATTAGGTAATATGCAATTAAGTCTGATGATCTCATGAAATTACTAGCAGAGCTCCAATTAACTATAACCTAAGTAGAGGCCAGAATAAACAAGGGGAAACTCCTCATTGGTGTAGAGGGCCTTTAAGGAATGATTTTCTTGAAAGCAGCAAAGGCCTTGTCCACACATACATAGAATTATCTCATAATAACAGTAGTAGTGATGAGCTCCACATGCCCACCAATCTCAGCCTCCTCTCCCTGGCTGTGTCTGACTTGCTGGTGGGTCTTGCAGTGATGCCAGCTTATGTCACCATTCTGTGCTCTTGCTGATATGTGGCCAAAAACACTATAAGCATTTTTCTTCCTGTTGGGCTTCATCCTCATCTCAACCTCTGTTGGGAAGATAGTGCTCATATCAGTGAACTGCTATGTGGCTATTTGTGACCCTCTATGCTATTCTTCCATGATAACAGCAAACAGAGTTTAAATCTGTCTTTGTGTTGAGTTAGCTCTTTCTACAACCGTATACTACTAACAGATTGCTTGTCACAAATAGATTTGTCCTATTCTACCCATCCATCCATCCATCCGTCGCTTATCCGGGGATCGGGTCAGAGAGGCAGCAGTTTCAACAGGGGGTGCCAGACTCCCCTTTTCCTGGCCACATCAACCAGCTCTGGCTGGGAATCCCTAAGTTTTCCCAGGCCAGGCCAGATATAATGTCTCCACCTGGACCTGGGTTTGCCTTGGGGCCTCCTCAAAGCTGGACATGTCTTGAACACCTTCCGAGGGAGGCGACCAGGAGGCATCCTTACCAGATACTGGAACCACCTCAAGTGGCTCCTTTCAACACAAAGGAGCAGTGGCTCTATTCCAAGTACAGATGACTGAACTTCTTACCTTATCCTTAAGGGAGACACCAGCCACCCTCCTGAGAAGCCCTGTTCAGCTGCTTCTATCAGCAGTCTTGTTCTTTCAGTCATGACCCATCCTTCACGACCATAGATGAGGGCAGGAAGTGAAACGAAGACTGAGTGGTAGATCAAGAGCTTTGCCTTTTGGCTCAGCTCTTTCTTCGTTGCATTTTTCCAGTTCCTGCTATCAAAAATGTACATTGGAGCCATGTTAGAGTAGGAGGCATAGTTAGTCGCTCATCCACAATCGGTCGTGAAAACATCCCCACAACTCGATTATTCCCACTTACGAACTTAAAAAGAAATGAGTGGGGGAAAACCAGAGAGTGGTGTGAAGAATTTGAAAGAGTGAATACACAAACAACTACTGTTGAAAAAAGACCGAGCCGAGACCAGTGATGATGAAAACAGCACCATGCTAGCTAGTGGAGAGGATACTAACGTGAAAGAGAACTCGGAGGAGTTGCTCCGCGGTACCTCTAAAGACCTCCGTGACTTTAAAAAAGACATAAACAATGGTATCTCTGAGCTCAAGAGTGACTTACGGAGAGACCTGAAAGAAGAGCTGGACACGTTGAAACACAAGCTAAACCAAAAGCTAACTGAGGTCGGCGCAGCCCTGCAAGAACAGGGTCAGGCTATCATCGAAGCAGAGCAGCGCATCATGGACATCAAGCTGAGCGGTATCGTAACCAGAGAGCCGCTGCTCTGCATGCTGAAAGAACAGTGCAGGCTGCGTGACAAAGTTATCGACCTAGAGAGCAGATCCAGGAGAAATAACATCCATCTGTTTTGGTGTTCCCAAGGACTCTGAAGGCGGCTTGATTAAGTTTGTGGAGAGTCTGTTGACTCCCACTACTCAATGGCTTATCCCTGCAAATTCAGTGCACTCACAGAGCCCTGACGAGGAAGCTGGCACCTGAAGCAAATCCAAGGTCCATCGTCATAAATTTCCAGCAGTTTGAAGTGAAAGAAACAGTCCTGAAGTTGGTACGGAAGAAGAAAATTCACATAAACAACAAGCAGGTATTCTTTGACCACAACTATGCCTCTGAAGTGATGGAGAAACGTAGAGCTTACACGAGAATCAAAAAGGCATTCAAAGAAAAGGGAATGCGTTTCCAAATGGCATTCACGAAGATCTGAATCCACTGGAACGGCAGGGCGCGAACCTATGAGGATGCACAGGAGGCAGCACGAGAGCTGAGAGCACGGGTGATCCAGGTTTCCATGAGAGAGGAAGACCCGAGTTGGAAAATGGAGGATGATATACAGAGAGCATTTCCATGGCAACCACCATATGCGAGGAACCAAGGAAAACACCTGGAGACACGAGTGAGGGATAAACTTCAGGAGTTCAGGAGATCGCCCTTGTATCAGAGGAGTGGAGGTGATGTTGAACAGTGTCTGATTGAATGGAGATAATATGTAAGTTACTCTTTCCTCTCACATTCCTCAAACATTTTGATTCACTGACTGACCAGAACTATGCTGAGACAGTTGGACTTATCTAGAGGACATGGAATGCACATGCAGGTCAGTCATTCCACCACTAGGGAGGGTCCCAAACATCTGGGAGGGAGTAACCCCACCACTCACCAACAGGGACTGTAGAGGAACTGAAGTCCCTTTTTCTGAAAAGTCCTTATGTTCTTATGTTTGTACTATAGTTCTTTGTTAAAAGTGTGGGAGGTCTGCTTTTGTTTAGAACATTGTAAAGCACTTATTTACATTGAAGGTCAAACTCTATGCATTAAGGCATTCATAACAAAAGTTTTGATTATGGAACATGGTTAATATCATTTCTCTAAACGTTAATGGGCTTCTTAGCCTAACTGAAAGAAATAAAAAACTCTCAAAATTAAAAAGAGAGGATATCAGTATCGCATTCCTGCAGGAAACCCATGATGGCAACGGAACATGAAAAACTCAAAAGACAAGGGTTTAAACATGTATTCTTCCTGTCAAATGGACTGAAACACACAAGAGGGGTAGCAAGGAAGGGAGATTTGTTTTTTTAAAGGGAAAAGTTGATGGAAATCTATTCACATTTTATAATATACATGTTCCTCCTGGCTCAGAGCCTAATTTTTGCATACAAATTTTAGACAGGATTGCAATAGAGGCCGAAGGAACACTGGTATGCGGGGGCAATTTTAATATTACTCAGAACCCACTTCTTGATTCACCAGGAACAAAAATATCTCAGTCAAAAAAGGTAACTAAGAAAATAAATTTAGTATTATCAGAATTGGGCCTGATTGACGTCTGGAGATTTCTAAATCCTTCAGTTAGAGATTACACTTTCTTTTCACCTCCACACTCGTCATACTCAAGGATTGATTATTTCTTTATTTTTGGAAAAGATTCTGGCAGGGTACAAACATGCCAGATTGGTACAATGAAAATATCAGATCATAGTCCAATGTATCTGTCCTTGTCAACAAGCAATTGAAGGAAGATTACCCACTGGTGATTTAATTCAACTATGCTGAACAAACAAACAAAAGAAAAACTGCCAAAGAAATATCAGATTATCTTGAATACAACGACAATGGAGAGGTGTCTCCCCCTGTACGCTGCATGCCTGTAAAGTGCTATTGAGAGGAAAAGTGATAGCTATAATACCTTAAAAAACAAAAGACAGAAAAACTCAATATTCTTCAGACTGAACTGAAAAAAATTAGAATCGGAACGCAAGAATTCATTACACCCCAAAATAAAACTAGAAATAATGAAAATAAGGAATCAGATTGGAGAAATACAGTAGTAGAAATTCAAAGGAAATTGTTAAACACTAAACACTGCATCCTGTGCACCACCATTTGCGAGCTGCTGCCTCTGCCCAAAGCCTGCCTAAATGCCAACTAACAAAAAATGGGCATAGAGCTGGAGCTGAGGCGTTAGCTGGGTGGTATAATCTGGGAGCCAAAGCCTGATTTTTTGATGAACCTTGTTTTGTCTGATAAGTTTTTTTCCCTGCTGTGTCTTGTAGCTTTGAGGTGCCTCTTCAAAATCCAAGAGGGTGCCTGGCGATATCCCTTGAGCGTTTTCAGATATTAACCCCTTGATGCCCAAAGCGCCAAAATCCCAGTAAAAATGAAGTAAGCGCAGTTATTTAGTTACTACAGCTGCATAAATGGTCATGAGAGTATGATATTTGGCAGGGAGTATCATGAAACATAGGAGAAAATAACAAATTAATATTCTGGGACCTGCTGCCATCCTATTTTTAAAAAATCACACAATCACAAACTCCAAAAAAACAAAAAAATTACTGTCCCTCCGACGAATTCTTGTCAAAAATGATCATTTTCCAGCACTTATGTTGAACACCACTGCCTCACATGTATATAGAAAAATTCCTAAGTTTGTAAGCTTCAATTTGTGCCCAAGATGACCTTTCTATTTCAAAAATTGCACTTGCTATGGCTGAAAATCGTCACTATACCTCAAATCAGAGAAAACAGAATGTTTGCTCTGATGGTCATTTGTCAATGTTTCCAACTGTCACTTTCCAATGCAGTTAGTTACTGTCAACTGAAGAAACCAGAGAGTCACCAGAGATTAAAGGTATGTTTTAGGTTTTTAACCATTTTATTAATGATTAGATCACTTATTAAACTCATATTTAACAAATTAATTGTATAATGAATAAAAATGAAAAACATTGATATGAACAAGGAACACTATAACATCAGCATTAATAAGGACATGATCAAAGAGTCAACTTAACGGCGTTGAAAATTATTTTTAATAAAGATAAAAACAAAACTAACAATAACACCAATGGCAAACACCAAAGAAACTGAATGCTGCTTCACCATGTTTATTTCTAGCTCTGGGGACAGTAGACCTGTGCCAGCTGATCTGAAGGGTCTGGACAATTTATAATTCTGTAGAGGATCAGTACTCTATTTTGGCCCTAGACCATTAAGTGCTTTATAAACCTACAATAGTTTTTTGAAATCTATTATCTGAGAGACAGGAAGCCAGTGTAAAGACCTGAGAACTGGTGTGATGTGATCCACTTTTTTGGTGTTACTGAGGACTCAAGCAGCAACACTTTGGAATCAACTGCAGCTGTTTGATGGACTTTTTAGGGAGACTCGTGAAGACACCGTTACAATGGTCAAGTGTCAGACAAGTGTCATTTGGTAGTCTGCATACCTGATGGTTTTAGGCCTTCACAGAGGTGGCATTGAACCTGTTTGTGCACAGGTTGATAAATCCTCAAAAACAAGACGCCTTCTAATTTTCTCTTAAGCAGAGCTGATTCTGTCTCCCTTGATAGCTTCATTAATCACTTTTTTTAAACATTTTTCTGCAAAGACCTCCAGTTGCTCCACTAAATAAAAAAATGACTTGAAACACAAAACTGTGTTCTTCAAGGGTTGAAGGATAGGGCTGTAGAATCCTGGCTGCTATCAGCCTCTCCCTATCTTCACAAACACTGAGAAAAATTAATTTATCTGAGGCATGGTTAAAATGATCTGCTTCGATCTGATACATTTCAGGACTGATGGCACTGATCCACTGGGACACATTCAGCATCTCAGGAAAAGATGGCTGATCAAGGTCTGTGCAGACAACAGAGCGAAACAGTTTCCAGTCCTGCAGACAGACAGGTGCTCCATTTCTCTTTATCTTTACAACCCACTTCTGCATGTGTCCTCACAGTCATTGTGACTCTCCCATCACTATATTAAGGTAAAAAGAAAAACCCATTATTCCCCTCAAAAAGTAACTCACTCTTCCCACTTGTAAGAAGTCCACTCTCTTTACACATTTTTTTAATGAGAGGCTTCGTCCAGCATCGTTTCAGACCAGTGCATTGGTGTAGTGAACCTACTTGTGATGATATCGCAGGTTGGTAACAGGGCATCGAGTCTTCTATAAGTATTCAGTACAATGATTAAGATTACCAGGTGCTCCCCAGCTAACGAAAAACCTCTCTGTCAAAAAAGATAAAGGGAAAATAAGGAGGAATGCTTTGTTTATATAAATATTTTCCACCTCAACACATCCACAAAATGAGAGTAGAAAAACACGTCACTGAATTTGGATGTAGTAAAACCACCCATAACTGGAAATCTGCAGGTCATTGCCACTGGCGAGCCTGATACTCATGTCATTTCCTCTTGGGAGCGGCCACAGAGGGTGGACAGAGGGACAACATATTATGTCATCAGGTTCATGACCAATATGAACGCGCGCAGGCACATCACATAAAAACGTACGTTCACACATTATTATTGCACAAGCAATAACACAATATATTTACTGCTTGGAGGGGAACTCTATGCCCTCATTCATGGTCCAATCTCGATCTTTGTTGAGTATTCTAAAAATATTCAACTAATTTTCAACAATGCATAGCCTATGCATATATTAAACGATTAGTTTACCAACTTATATGTTATTGAGATGTTACAGATAACAGCTCTACTTGACATGGACAATGTTCCAGTTACAGTTGTATAACTGTAAATAGTACTTCTTGAAAAAGACATACTCAGCAAATCTCAGCTATAGCCAAACCTTCTCTCTGAACCATCAAGCAGCTAACTAAGCTAGCCAATGTGGCCAGTTATGTCCCCCTTAGGCTACTGAAGGGCTCGAAAAATTTTTAGCAAATTATACTTTCAGACTTGAATTTGATTGGCTTAATATGTGTAGTTTTGTGCAATGCTCTGGTCACTCCTTATAGCGATCTTTGCTTCTACATGTTGAGCCATGTGTGCACGGTTAACCAGGTAGGAGAGAAACACAGACGGTCACTGCCGTTTTATTTGGCTTTGTTTGTTAACTTAGAAAACAGGGAGGGATAGATGGAGACCAATTTACAGAGTTAAAAGAGTCTTGAATGAAGATGAAAGATTTAGGGAGGATAGGAATAGGGTAAATTAGAAAATTTCGTTAATGAACTGATGGGAAGTCTGTGGAGAAAAACAAGAGGAAGAGAGAGAAGAAGGGCAACAGGAAAGATGATGCAAATGAAGAGATAAATATCTCATCCTGTGAAAAAGTAAATCAGATTGCTCCTGTACCTCAGCAGCAACTCAACTTTCACTGTCTGTTAATATGGTGGGAACACTGGAGGCTGCAGAACTCTGTATACTTCCACTTAACATCTCCTGTGAGTCAGTTACTCCCAAGGCCATGCTCCTCAAAACATTGCTGTCCTGCATCGCTCTGCTCACTGTGATTCTAAACTTGTTTGTCATCGTCTCCATCTCCCACTTCAGGCACGGACACTTTTCTTGAAGTTACGGTATAGCATCTGAAAGTATATGTTTAAATCATGGACAGAAGCTGTGGGTTTTTTTATGCTAAAAAGACAGACATTTGGGTTAGTCCATCCTCTACATAAGGTTTCTGTGTTTTGAACAAGGACTGTTCAAGGATATCAGCATTTAAATTTTAAATTAACTGTTGATTAATAAGTCAAATGTGCACTTAATCATGATGTGTCTGTCTAATAATCCTGCAGTATTTAGTTGATGTAGTGTGGAACCGATATTATTGACCTTAACTTGAATGTAGGTTGTGTAGTTGTTTACATTAGATTGTAGATTTTTGGCATATTGCTTTGTTTATAAAACCTAAATTCACTTTCCATGTTCTTCGTATTCTCACAGTAGTGGCTGTGATTGGAAAATTTGATGCCCTAAATATCAACACACTGATTATAATCTCCCCGACCAGGAATCTCCACACACCTACCAATCTCATCCTCCTCTCCCTGGCTGTGTCTGACCTGCTGGTGGGCCTTGCAGTGATGCCTCTTGCAGTCACCTTGCAACAGTCATGTGGCATTGTGGGTAAAACAACTTGTGCCATTTGGTCACTGTTAAGCTATATCCTCACCTCTGCTTCTGTTGGGACCATGGTGCTCATATCAGTGGACCGCTATGTGGCTATTTGTGACCCTCTGCACTATTCTTCCATGAT
>JAQLOL010014099.1:0-12769 GCA_029783665.1 Naso thynnoides
TCTTCAAGGGCCTGTGCTACAGCCCCATGTGCTGCTCTGTGTCTCAACACCTGAGGAGGGTCCAGAACATGTCTCAGCCAGTGCTGACGGTCAGTTACGACAAAGGTGTGAAATACAGGGGGGCCTCGGGGAGTCTGAGACCCCTTAATTGACAGGTCAGAAAATTCTGGGGGGTCCCATGAAAAGGCGCATGTTGTCCAGAAGTTATTATTTAATTTAAATGGCAAAACTTTTATTCAGAAATCTACAGTAAATACATTGCTGGGATGTTACTTTGCTCCCCGGTTGTTTCTAGAAATGCTGCCTTCCATTGGGTGGCGCTGTTGCAAAAGTTCACTCTCTCCACATTCCAACTGTCTGCAAAGGAAAGATTTTTTTATTTATTTATTTTTTTGCTTCGATATTAGACTTTCGTGGACTAAACATGCCAAAGAGAAAACAAAACTTCTTACTAACCAACTTTGGATTTACTTCTAAAAAGTTTAACCGGGACAACCAAAATGTCGGGGAGGAAGCTGGTTCGGCTGCCACAGCTAACGTTCATGCTGGTCCACAGTCTGATTAGCCTGACATTTGTAAAACTTCAACAAAACACTGGAGCACTGGGGAGGGGGAGACCCCCCGACTGCCACAGGGTATTTCCCACACTGGTTACAACCATGTGTTTGTAGTTGCGCAGTGATTTTCAGTGTTATCGAGTAGCGGAGGAGAAATACTTCTTAACTGTATATAAGTAGTTTTTTTTGTAAATATCCGTACTTTGCTATTTCTATGTCCATAGACTTTCATTTTTACTTTATTGCATTTTCCAAAGAAAACATAATTTGACTCCATTACACTTCAAATAGTCATCTCAGTTACAGCATCAGCTTGAGCTAAACTTTTGTCAGTTGTGTTCAAATCAGGCCCAAAGGAATTTAACAAGCTTTCTGAAAGTAATTTTTAAAATCAGTTTATTTGCATTTTGTTTTATGGCTGAGATATTCTGTCCTTAATTAAACCCAGAGGCAACATAAATGAAAAATAAACAGTTTTTTAAAAGTCAAACTTGACTGTCTTTTACAGCTACTTTGTACTTGTACTTTTATTGTCTTACTGGTGTACATTTATATTCACTGAACTTTTGATACTTAAGTACAGTAAATACCAGCTACTTTAAGACTTCAGTATTATTTTAATAGGTGAATTTCACTTTTACAAAAGTCATTTTCCAGGAAGGTATCTCTACTTTTACTCAAGTACGACTTTTGGGTACGTCATCCAAGACTGGCGATTTTGGTCCATGTAACTCTGACAGTGTTTCAATCGCACTGTCACAGCTCTGTACCTGCCTTAAGGTAATGTTCTGGTTATACAGGAAAGTTACCTTTAGAAAAGTGTGAAGGAAATCTAGTGAGCTGATCCTGAGTAAAGAATGTTCTTAGAGACCTGAGTGGCTCAAATCAGAAGCATCACTGATCAAGAGGAATCGGCTACTGAGGTTATTTTCACTCATCTATATGCAGACATGGCAAAGTACAACTGTTCTCCTTTACCTAGGTAAAATACAAATACTTGTGTAAAAAAGTACAGTAAAATTGGAAGTACTGACTCAGCTTTTTTACTCAAATAAAAATAATAAAGTACAAGTTTTGAAATATACTCAAAGTATAAAAGTAAAAAGTTTTCCTCTGAGGGACATTTCTGTTTCAAGTTTAGCGATCCTCACGTCCTATTAATGTAATGCAAAGACTACAAAACTTAAAGGTAGAGTCAGTAGGATTTGTTCAAGCTGTTCCTAAACACACCAAAAAAAAAATTAGTTGATTGTTCAGTTTCATTCCCAGAATGTCAAATACTGACATTTTGGTTTGGTTAAGCATAAACGAGTCTGTTTTTAAAATGTAAGAAGTAGAAAATACAAATATTTCTATTAAAATGTAGGCAGCAAAAGAAAAAATTGTCAAAGTAGATAAATACTCAAGTACAGATACCTGAAACACCTCCTGAAGTATTATAGTAACAAAGTATTTGTACATTGCCTTGAACCTCTGTCTGTGTGTATCGAGTCATCTCAGGTCACATGCGTCACCTTCCCTTAGGCAGATAGTTTGTGTGTGAAACTCAGTGTATCTTGACCTTGATCCTCGAAGACAAAGTCTTACTCTATGAAGACAGCTACAGCCGTCCCGGGCAGGTGGAGAATATGAACTACTGCATATCATTCTGCTTTTAGGTTTGCGAACAACCCTCGGATGCTCTGTCATTTTATTTTAACTAAAAGAAGGAGAATTCTTTCACAAAAACACGTGCAACAAACTTTAGAAAAGAGGGTAGAGTAAGTGTAGGTTTTGCTCCACAGGGCTGCTCTTTAGAAATACCACTGCAATCTTGTAACTTCAGTTTTATTGTGCAGATGTTGGTTGTTTATTTGTTTTTCTCCTCCACAGGCTCTGCATGTTATGGTCGGGTTGCTCAACATCGGCCTTGGGGCGATCCTCTGTAGTGAAAGTGTCTCTTGGTGGCGAATGGATCATACCTTGTTTCCTTTTTGGTTTGGAGGAGTGGTATAAAGCTAATACTTTGTTTTTCTTTGTTGTTGTCATTTCTTTCACCTTGTTTTTTTCTTACAAAACTGACATCTGCCTACCATCAGGCAGGGGAGAAAATCAGATTCAGGTGTTGGGGAGATGCCAAGGAAGGAAGTATTTATTATGTGGAGGTTGTATTTGACTAAACACGCACCCAAATTCTTTCTGTGTGTTGTTTTGCTGTGGCACTTAAATCAGCCTCTCTCCCATTCTCTTGTCTCACAATGTTCAGCCCTCAAAGTCTTACCGTCACCAGCATTAGGCTGCATAAGATGCATAACACTAGTTAGCTAATGTCCAGTAAGGGCCCTTCTGGCTAATGCTAACAATTGCCTCACTGTAAGGCAATCATTAGCATTAGCCAGTTAACATTATTTATCAGTAACTTAATGCAAACATAAGAAAAATGGCTAACACAGGTTGTCAATAATTGAGGTTTATCTAAAGTGTATTCAAAAGTTAGATAGCTTAGCTACTTACATTAGCCTGGAGTGTCTTAATCCTCCCTGTAATTCAAACACTTTTTTTGTCTTAAGTTACCTCTTAAAGTAATCACTTCCTTCACATTCAGCTCGCTCATAACACACAATCAGCGCTCTTTGCTGACGCCAGAAGCACAAGCGCTAAACATAGCGTGACCATACTTATAAAACCTCCTAACTGGGACATGTTAACTTTACAGCAAACCCACATGTATGAGCTTTCCTTACAATTAGATTTTCGATAAGTGAACCTTTCAAAACGTCATTCCACACAGTAGAACTCAAACAGTCCTCCTCACCATTCAGCAACGGTCTTAGTAAGAACTCAGTTATTTCTGGCTAACTAGACGAGGCCCCAGGGTAAATGAATGGGGAGGGAGCTGTGACTTCATTTTCTGTTTGCCAGTCAAATCTGATAAAAAGCAGATATTCAGTTTGGTTACTTTATCTCAACATAAAGTTTAAAAGACTTGTCTTCTGCAAGTTATGATTTGCATGCGCAGGGTTAATGACACCAGCTTCTTTTGCAGCTAAATTCATTTTGCCAGTTTGACTGGCTTCTCATGTTTTCAGACTCAGCTGTTGTAAAGCAGGCTTTTGGGATGTCATTTAATCGTAATCTGTGGTGTTTCAAACTTTTCTATTCGTGGTTTGCCTCCTCTCCTGTAACACCTTTGGCCTTACTGAGCAGGGTTGAATCATTTCAATTGCAAGTGTATGAACTTTGTGGAAGAATGGAAACATTAAGATTCTTCTGTTTGCCTTTCCTCTAGTTCATGTTATTTGGCACCATGAGCATCTTGTCTGAGAAGTGCCCCACTCCATGTCTTGTGAGTAGTTTTAGAATATCCTCACATTTTCTTGTCTTCAGCGTCATCCCTTATGTTTCAAGACAAACAAGCGACCTTTTATCCATGAGATCACACCCGTCAACACGCTGACGACACACCAGTGTTGTTTAACGACTGCATCTTGCACAGTTGTGCAGCTTTTGTGATGACAAAATCTGTCCGCATACAAAAGAATAGTTTGCACATGGCACATGCAACATCACATTTCCCTTAACCATAAAAATACTCACATTGGCTCCTGTGTATACAGTATATATTTACATTAAAGGGATATTCCCAGATTTTTGACATAGGGTCTCATTTTGGACCTAACCAGTCCGGTTCCTATTGATAGAGACCATTTTCAGCTCATTGCATGCAATATGGAGTTGGGATGGCTCACTGTTTCGCTGCTAATGCTAATGCTAGTGCAAATCAATGGCACCAACAGTAGCCACCATCAAACTCTGACTAAACACTCCGCAATGCTAACCTGGTAAACCAGAACCATTCACTTTGCAAAATAATTCACTTCATGAAAATGGTCTGGGATCAGGGCTGTAAGTGGGCCGGTATGTAGTACCCCCACTTCTGGATTTTACCCTTTGGCATACTGGGACTTTTTACAGCATACTGGGACCTCTCACAGTCTCCCAGTACTCTTTCCTGTCCTCTCTGTTGGCGATTCATGACATTGGGACGCACTTCTACGTGACACTCGCTTCTCACTTTTCTCGCGTACTGCGTGACGCTCACTTGTTTGTTCTCCGAAAGTGGGACATCTTATTAACGCTAAATCCATGAGCTAATACTGGAATCAAGGTTGCGTGTGCACTCCGGAAAGGCTTCGCTGTGCGTTTGCTCCGTGCTCTGTTGTCTGTCAACACCCACCAGCTGTTTTTAATAGCGAGTCCCAACAATGTTGGATAAACATGAATGAAGCAAAGGGATAAAAAACAGACTGTAATGTTGGCGTGGGAACATGAACCAGAACGGACTCTAATGATGACATAGCTCTCTGACTGTCAAATACAAATACTCCAATACTGAGGCAGAAAACCAAAAATAGGCCTCATTTGTTTAATAAAATTAATCTGTGTTCGCGGCAGCTGACACGAATCTATATAGGCTACAGACAGATGAGGGGTGTGGGCTTTTCGACAACCTCATAAATAATAACGTAGATGTTGTATTGTGTTGTGATATTAGCTATTAGCAGTTTTAGTGCTTTTGTCTGGTGTTTTTTAATGTGTTGTTGCGTGTTCTACTGAGGCTGCTGAGTCTCAGGTTGACAGATCGGTAGAAAGACTCCTTCTAAAGGCTATTATTCTTCCCTACATATAGTAATCACAAAAAAAAACCAGTTCTTGCCAGGTCTCCAAGGTTGTTCTCGTCTTGTTGGAACATTCCTTGTGGATAATATTGTGTAGTTTTTAATAATGAGGGGTTTTGGCTGGCCTGAATCCCTCTGCATCCAGAGGAAGTTTCGACTGTGCCCCTTGGAAAGGAACGGTAAATTGAGACGTACCAGAGAAATTCTTATGTGAGAATTAGTTTGACTGTGCCAGGCTACTACAGTGCACTCAAAGAGAGTCGTATAAGACTATTTTGGCGAATTCAAGTGATCGTAGAATAGTTTTAGAAGTCCAACTATGGCTAATTTTATTTAATTTGTGGCTCTGCTTTGAGTTGACAGCAACAGAAAGCTACCGAACTATTTACTTCCTGCGGCTTCTAAAATTATTCTACAAACACTCAAATTTGCCTCAGTGGACTGTTGACATATAAAACTTGCTTTGGATTCACTGTGGAGTGTTTAATCGGAGTTTGGTGGTGGCTACCATTTTTGCCAACGACTTGCATTAGCGTTAGCTTTAGCAGCGAAACAACGAGCCTTCCAAAAAGCTGAAATTGGTCTCTATCAATAGGAACAGGGTCCCATTTTAGGTAAAAAATGAGGCCCTATGTAAAAAAATTCAGGAATGTCTCTTTAAAGACAGCAGAATGTTGGTTTGGTGTTTTGTTTCTAGACACCCAAATTTAATATCAGTCCCTCAACCTATTAGTACAAGATAGTAAGTGACTTTTCAAATTTCATAAGTGATCTGTATGTTGTTTATTTTCTTGTGTGGGTTTATGTACTGACAAGTCTTGTTTCAGGTCACGGTCAATGTGATTCTGAATCTGGCAGGGGTTGGTATTGCCATTGTGGCCATCGTACTCTACAGCATCAATATGGTAAACATACGGTTGTGGTGGATGTGTCGAGACCCTTATTCAGAATACGAGTACACCACGCCAACTCCATCTCCTCATGAGAGCGTCATGAAGGAGAAATGTTTGGAGGGTAAAGAACTGGTGCTGGTAAGTGTGAAAAATGTCATCTAAGCACTCAAAGCAAAAACAGCTTAACTGAAGAGAAGAAAATAAAAAGATTGGGTATTTTTACAGATAGCTCCTTAATTTACCATCCAGATTGATTTATGAAGGACCCCTCAAAATGAGTTTACAACAAGCTTTTCACAGAAAAAACAAATTTGTCCTCCTCGCCTTGAGGGGATTTTAAAGTCAATTCTGTTTTTTTGTCCCACCAGATGCTTTTGAGAAGCATGAACACTGTGCTGATCGTCCTGTCAGTCCTGGAGCTCTGCGTCACAGTCAGCTCTGTCATCCTGGGGATCAAAGCTCTGAGGAGCAGCAGGAAGAACACGGTAGAGTGTGCAAAGTCATCTCTCTTTTACTGTAAAATCTGTTGTTCAAGAAGGAAACGCTGACTGAATATAAAGGCTTTAATGTTCCCTTGTTTTATGCTGCTTTCATTCTAGAACTCATGTGTGGACGGAGCAAAAATACCATTAACATTTGCCACCAATCAAATTGTTGACTTTAAGCTGTCTACTTTAAGGACCATGCACGTCTATTTCTGACTTCTCACCATTAGCAGAGATCACCCTTATCTTCTACAAATGTTGTTAAAATTTGACCACATGAATACTTTAGATGTCAGACTGCATTTTCAAACCTCATTCACTGCTGTTCATGATAAAACAGGTATAGAAACACTACAGGACATGTGAAAGTGCTAGGTACAGGTAATTCACCCCTCGAAAGAGAATTTCTGTGTTTATTTGGTCTAAAATTGCTGAGCGGAAGAGAGAGAGAGAGAGAGAGAGAGAGGGGGGCTGTGGAGACAAAAGTTATTACGCCTGGAAAAATAGTTCCTTACAAGTACTGCCTTCCTAGCTCCAACACTAGCATGAAGAAGGATTTTGACGTTCTTTTGAACTAATATCACACATTTTCAGGTACTTCCTGTAATGTTTTTTGAATATGTACAAAATGTAAACAAAAATGATATCTCAGAGATAAAGCTATTTTGGAAAAAATGGGTGGGGTTTGTGTAACTGACCGTATGTGGCTGATGCTGACCGTGGACAATGACAGGTGGTGACACCGTTATGCTCCTGTCATTCCAAGTTGGTCAGAACTCCATTAAAGTTTGTAGGATCTGCTGACATACAGGAAGCCAGTGCATCTCTCATTTGTTCCAGTTCCCATTTATCCACGGCACAAAGCAAATAAAGGAATAGTTGGACATTTTGAGAAAGAAGAACTATTTGATTCGGCTGGTTTTCAAGTGTTTATGCTACGCTAATTGAATCTCAGGCGTAGCAAACGGCATTGAGTCATGTATTCAACTCTCTGTAAGAAACTGTTCCTGAAAAAAAAAAAAAAAGTAAGTAGGCAGCAAAATCGCATTAACTTTACACTAAAAGTATTTTTTAAGTAAAAGAAAATTAAAAAAATACCGACAAAAATGAATCGGTACAGTAGAGCATTTCATGACTGTATATTGTATCTGAATATGTGCTATGTTTAAAATATGGACACTATTATTATGGGTTTCTCTGAAAAGCACATATTATTTTTCTCTTCTAGTGCATCGATGACCCAGAACAATACAAGACACTACTGGAGGAAGTCGAAATCTGACAACATACTTTTTACCCCATTCACAAAGATTTTCTATCAAGTCGTGTGCTTGTGAGGAAAGACGGGCTAATGAATATGTGTGTGGCACTGATGGTTTTCTATTTCACAATATTAAACCATTAAAAAGTAAAGCCATCAAAACAATGAACTGTTGTATATTTCATTGTTTGTATTTCTGCTGCTATATTAATAACTACTTGTAAAATAATGTCTCTTGGTTGTCGTCTTAACTCTTTTAATCTGATCACTTGAAATGTTGCATTCAGTTTTATGTTACATTAGCAGAGCAGCAGCTATTCATGTTTCGGTTTTAACAACATGGTTATGTTTCATTGTTTTTAGCAACAACATGTACATAAATAAGCAAATAAAAATAAAAGAGAAAAATGTTTCTCTACTCGGGCTGTTTTCCTGCCTGTGTAGTAAAGTCTTGGAAGCGGCCTCATAATAATCAAGGTGAAATCTTAGTAAAATTCACAGAAAAAAATAAAATTGAAATGACATAAAAAAAGAATGTTGGAGGGGTGAAGCTGGGCGTGCTGGACTCCTTTACTGTAAACCTCTGGCTAAGACCCTGCATGTCGCTACCAACTTTTCTTTGTTTAGGTTCTAATAATAGCAAATAAATAAAAAATCAAAGCAGCATTCACAGATCTTTGTTTTTGGCTGAGCTATCAGCAAAGGGTTAAGCTTCTTTAATGCTACAAGCTGGTGGGAGGGACTTCTGGAAAGAGGCTGAAGTCCTTTTCCTTCTTTTCCAAACAATAACTGCGCAACAAACATACCAACAGAATTAGTTGTCGTTTAGGTTTTGATTCCTCAAACAAACAGGTAAGTCTTTATTTTGTATTTGATTCAAATCAATTCACTGGAGGATGGTGAACTAGTGAACATAATAGAGAAACAGTGTCAATACAACTCATGCAAATCAAAGATAGAATATCGTTTGTGACTGCGAGTTTGCTGACAGGCAATGCACCCATGTTGTTTATTAGACTGTAATTTGAATTCGACCCTTCAGAGGCATCAGACATTACACAAGTGTTTCCGCAGACTCATGTGCACTCATGCTGACTAAACTGATCCCTGTACATAGAATCTGATGAGCACCACTTTAAAGATGGGCAAGTGAGTAAGAGACTCCGGAGAAAGACTGCTGACATATGAAACATAACAAATACATCTTTCCATTTTGGGCAATGCCAAGTTAATTTAAAATGCACATTTCATTGCCACTAAACACAATGTGCTTTACAGTAATAAAGTAGAGGAAGGACAGGCAAAAAATATGAGAATACAGAAAACATATGCAAGATAAATATAAGAATGTTAATAGTAACATGCAGAAATTGAATAAAGACAGCACACATCTAACATGCATCAAACATAATGTGGCACGGCAATAAGTCTGTCACAGAGTGGAAACAGATGTAAAGGACCTGAGGTCTGCAGGCAGCTTGCTCCACAGAGCAGGCCCACAATAACCAGCGATCCTTCAGAAGCCACGCCCCTCCCCAGATTCATGAGTCATTGTCTTGCATGTCAAGGCAACAATCCTTACAAATGAGCTCGCTGACTAAAAGAAAAAAAAAAAAAGTCAAAATCCCAGGCAAACACATTTATGATTGACTTCAGGATGAAGGAAACTGAAAGTTGCACAGCACCGGCAGACTCCAGGTGGGGGGGCAGCAACCGCCCTCCCCCCCTTGGTGCCCTAATGTTAGAAAAAACACCTCAAAAGTGCCCTGTTGGATGCACCTATGGTAGATATAACATGATGAGGCGCCTTCTACGGTGTCCTTCCAGCGGGCAAAATGCGGTGAAGTGCCCGATGACGTTTTGTGCCTTGGTGCCCCACGGCAAACAACAAGTGCCCTTTTTTCTATTTTCGCCCTTGCCCCTCAAACATTGTGATCCGTTACCGTTCCACAGTGCTAACTTATCTCATGACATGGTGAAAGAGTGAGAATAACTGGTTCTCCAGTTCCTGGGCCACTTTGTTTTCCACTGATGCAACCATGGCTGCTTACAAACACCACGTGTTTTTTAGTACACACGTTGAACAGATAGCTAGTGAACTTTGACGAGAAATTCAAACCAAAAGTTTATAAATTAACACAAATGCCACATATCATAATGCACAACAAGAGGTCTGCGAGCACTCTAAAAATCACTGCTTCACTTTGAAAAAGAATAACATTTTGAAGTTTTGTAGAAATTCAACTCAAGCTTTAAAGACACCTTTTAATGGCGGCAGAAACAGAAAAGGTAAGTTGGGTGTTTTCACTCCTGTTGTTTGGTTCAAATTTAAATTTTACCTTAGGTTCAGTTTGATTTCACATGTGCAAAATATCAAGTGAATCAAAACGTATCAGAAAATGCCATGTGGGAGTTTTCATTCCCTTTACTGGTCAGAAATCACGTCAGCCAAATCCCCTCCCTTCCTCAGCCAGTTGCTAAACATTTTGAACCCTCCATGATTTTAGGTGTTTTTTTGTGTTGGGCTGTATGGTCGTCTGCTCGGATTTTAAGAAGGCAACATCTTTTCATCGCTGCTCCAGGTAGCGTGGTAGTCAAGATCACACTAACCGAGACTAAGACTTGACCGAGACCAGGGTGTGCCAAGACCATGACAGGACCAAGACTTTAAAGGATCGAGACCAAGTCAAGACCAAGACCATTAAAGATTTTTCCTCTGATTTCAAGGTGGCAGTAGAAGTTTAATGTTTTCCCAGCCATCTCAGTAAGCATTGTCTTGCAGAACCTGCAGTCTGCCAAGTATTTTTTTTTATTGTATGTTGTTCTGCTCATGAATTTTCTATAATAAGGTAGCCAAACTTCGACGAATCAAAAATCTAACTACAAATGACTTACAGTATTGGCTGCATTTGAAGAAGGAAGTTTAACATCCAATCACAGCCATTATGTTCACAAATAAATCTCTTATGAACTTGATCAATCTCAATCAAGTATTCTGAAGAAATTTCCTTGATCGATCATCCAGAAAATAAATGATCAATTATAAATTTAATCACTTTTTTTTTTTTAGTTAAAAATGTCAATGACAGAAAATACAAAATACAGTGCGTTTTTCCTCAATTAAATCTTTATTCTATGAGGAATTTGTAGTCCAGCAAAAATCCTCTTACACAAGGCAGTTGAATTTCAACTGTTTAACTTAAACTAAAAAGATTTGTAGCATTCGTAACATCAAAGCAGTCGAGCACAAGCCTCTGATGCTACAACACACTTGAACACAATTGAGCCTTTTAGAAACATTTACAAAAAACAGTCATACCAAATGATTATAACTTAGTCAAAGAACATTATTTACTGCTGTGCATTGTGGCTCCTCCAAGCTCAGACGGAGGTGACGGTAGGCTGACCTGAGGATGCGTTGACGTTAACCAGGGTTGGATGTATGTTGTTTGAGTCGTACATTGTTGTGTTTACTCACAGCGTTTCCATGAACTTTGTCATTTTTTAGTGCGAAATGATCCCACGTGAAACTTGACCTCTTCACGTCTATGTTTGATATCTGTAGCAGCCATGACGGTAGCTTGTAGGCAGCTAAGTAACAATGTTTCCTTTTTTTCTGTCTCCTAAAAGTAGTTTAATATCTCCCCCTTTGGTAAGACGTTTAATTCACTTACATAGTGAAATTCATTGCATTGCTTCAAGACTCACACTACACAACACAACCTGTAGGCTATTTATTTTACATTACGTTTAATCGATAGAAATTTCACATGATCGACAAAATCATAATGATTAGTTATCGATCATTAAAAATGCCCATCCCTACACAGCGCAGTTGCCTACAGGAGCTGGTTGAGTGCATAAAATTTGCAATTCTTCCTCCAGTTGTGGCAGATCAACATCAGATTGTGTTCATACCTCAAATGGACCGTACCGAAGTTCATTTGCAACCGCACCGAGACCACCTCCTCAAACAGATCTTGGACCAGTTGCTTTGGTCCTTATTGTTCGATTATTGAGTTCACACCTACACACACAAACCAAACAAACCAGAGCTGGTTTCAACCAAACTGAGCAAGGCAGGTGTGAAAACACCTTTAGATCAGTTGACTGTAGTTGTTTAAAGTTGGTATACTCTGTCTCCAGCAGGCAGGATGTCTATGACTGTGGCCAAAGCTGATGGGGTCACTGTGTTCACTTTGACCACTGACCCCCAAAGCTCCTGTCCTCCTATTTTCCAAATCCTCAAGAGCCTGTGCTGCACCCCTGAGTGCTGCTCTGTGTCTCAGCAACTGAAGAGGGTCCAGAACATGTCGCTGTCAGTGCTGGGGGTGAGTCACATCTTTACACGTTTGTCGTTGCTCTGTGAGTGTCAGCATTAAGTTTTTGTAAGAGATACTTCATTTTTTATTAAGATATTTCTCCACTTATTCTAACTTTAACTGTGAGTTTGGTGGAATACCGCATTATTATTATGTTTTTTATTGCTCCGCCTAAAACTGCACATCATTGTTTTTGGTTTAATCGCATCACAGTTTAATTTTTTTTTGTGTCCATGTCAATTGGTAAGAGAGTTATTTCAGAAAAACAGTTTCCTTTTTTGCACTTATATTGTTCTGTTTTCACTGGTGGTGGGATGATTTGAAAAATTTCATGTCGCGATTATTGTGGCCAAAATAATAATACACGATATTATCATGATAGTTTTAAAAAATCTTTAAAAAAAAAAAGAAAAACTCTACAAAAGAGAGAGATAAAAAAAACCAAATATCTATAAATATATTAAGAAACATTTAAAAACTGAAAAAAGAGGGTGGCAGTAAAACATACTGTAATCACTTTACCTTGCAACTTTAACAGAATCATGCTCGTAGGGGACACATCTTGATAAAAAATAAATTAAACTAGAAAAGCA
>JAQLOL010014100.1:0-12741 GCA_029783665.1 Naso thynnoides
TGGCGTCACATGAAGCGACGTCCCTTTATGATGACACAGAGCAGCTGGATTTGCTGCAGAAAGTGGCTGGAGTGTTTCCCCGCTGCTGCTGTCTGCTGTGTTTTTTGTTATTCAAGTCAAGTGATTTGGAAATAACTGCCCATTCATATGTTTCCACAAACATTACAAATTCTGTGTAGAGCCCCTCTTCTGTTTTTCCAATCTTTACTTATTCCCGATACGACTTTTTAAAATGTATTATCACGCTCGTATTACATTGTTCTCTGGACTTCTTCAGGTTTTTCTCTGGACTTCATTAGGTTAGTACATCTGAATTAATTCATTGCAGAGAAGTGAATATGGGCCATTGACCCTTGAATTGCTTCCCCGCTATCTCGTTCAAATGCTCCAGCTGTGGACTTCCATGATCATCGAGGAGCGATGAGCAGAGATGCATCCTTGCTTATCACTCCTTGATGATCGCTCCTTGTTCCTCGATCCTCGCTTTTTGGTGCACAAATAAGAGACCCGGGACGGTCCTTAAGATGGCGTCGCCCAAACAAATTCTGGTTCAATCGAGGAGCGAGGAAACAACAAATAAGAGACTTGAGATGCACCCTTTCAGAGCCCCTGGTCCTGTCAAGTGTCCCCTCTATGTGATCACCTGCCTCACACTAATGTGTTTCACCTGTGTTGATTACTCCACCTGTGTCCAATTACGCCTAGTGAATATAGTCCCCTTGTTTCTCTTTTCTCTTTGCCAGTTTGTCTTGTGCCTTTGTGACAGTGTTCCAGCATTGCTTCTTCGTGAGTTTTATAGTAAGCCTTTTGTTATCTGACCAGTAAACATCAGCTGATAAGACAAGTCACACACACCATCAATTGACACTTCTGAGGAAGGCGGAAGCTCTGCCGAAACATGTAAAGGTAAGACAAACAACCTTGTCTGAAAAAAAAAAAGAAAAAATTAGACTATGACCAGTTTCTTCCTGCTGTTTTTCTTTCCTCTGCCCCTTATTTCCTGCCTGTATGCAGAACCTTGACTTCATTAAAGGACTGTTACTGAATGCTGCCCTGCATCTGAGTCTGCATTCAAGTCCAAGACCGTGGTTCAGTGCCGGTGATACCGATGTTGTTCTGGGGCATGTCTCCATGAATCCAGTGCTAACATATCTGTCTACCACAACAACTAGATTGGGATTTGAGCCCAGGTTCTCCAGCAGTCACGGGTCTTTCATACTCATGTTCTTCAAAAGCTTGCATAGGTACTTCCCACCATCAAAGACATTTTTAAGTTTAATAGCTAACATAAGTAATTTTTCTATTACAGAAACCACTGAGGGTTGATGAAGATAAAAGCTCAAAGAGACCTGCCCCCACAGTCACTACGTTTACATAGACACCAATATTCCGATATTAACCCGATTAAGATGATACTCCGAATTAAGCACTGCTGTGTAAACAGCATTTTCTGATTACCTTAGTCCAAATCAGGTCATAGTCGGAGTAAGCAATAATCAAATTAAAACTTTTGGAGTATTCCTGTTTTAGTCACATTTTTGTAGACATGTATACACTTTAATCGCACTATACTGTTCTGTTGGAGTTTTCACAGCGTTTTGAAACAGCGACACATAGTTTACAGCAGTCAAACTGCTTGGCGATGCATACTCTCGCTTCTGGCTTGAAGTTTTCAGGAAATTAGAAAATAAAAGCTCAAAAAGTGAAACTGTAGCAACATGTTTGACTGTTGTGTTGCTGTTGTTGTCGTTGTTGTTTGATTTCCGGTTTTAGATCAATTCCCACCAGAATATCGGACCTACGATGACGTATTAATCACACTATGCTCTGTAACATGAAGGGAAATATCAATGGAATATTCCATGAAAAACTCATGTAAACACCTAAACTAAAATATTGTCTTATTTAGAATAAGGTCAATGGTCGGACTCCTCGAACACCAATCCCCCCACTGACACAACCGTTGTCCAACCATTCCCAAATCCTTTCGCTGTTCCTCATATAACTGCTCTCTCCTGTTTTTCTTTTACAAGGAATTCAAGCAAGTTCTGTAGTTCCTCTCATTGCGAGTCGCTCTGGTTTGTTACCTACATGTCTCAAATGTAAAATATAAGCATAATGTGAATAAGCCTGCTATATCTTTAAACAGGAATGTTGGGCCCCTGATGAGACATGACACAGCTAAAACATCATAATAGCATGTTGCAGACACATGTAAGCACTCTGAGAACGTGGCCATGTAACACCTGCTGTGCTGTACCTCTTCATGCTCCCTTATGACAAGCATGCACCTGGAAAATGTTATTCTTTCGCAGTGTTACAGGAAAAATCTGCTCTCCCAACCTAATGAGCAGATCCAATTCTTATTTGTTCAGCCAAACAACCACAGAGTGATTGCATTCTACAGTGATGTCCAAATTTTTGAGACTCTGTGCTGTGTCCAGCGAATACTTCAGCTGCAAGTTTGACAGTGTTTCACTCAGATTTCTTACGATAAGAGAGAAAAGCTCCTGCTGAAAGTTACATGCTTTACAAAAAGAGCGACCGCACAAGAATCAATTACTTTATATTCAAAGACTTTAATCAGGACAGTGCATAAAATGTAATAAAATGAAATATTTTTATTAAACTTAAGGCAGTTAACCTGTCTTACTTTCATGTCAGCATGCTGCCTCAAAGGTGAGTGAATTCATTGTTGTCATTAATGGATTGCACATGAAGATCAATTTGCATCTGTTTGTTATTAAAACAGCACAATTGCTTTGGACCCACATTAAATATTCATTTCTACCATCTGGTCAGCGTACATGTGCGTCTCTGTGTGTGGCCCAGAAACATGGCCGTTGATGGAAAACCTGTGTGAAGGATGTTTTCTGTGCTTTGAATTTTTTCATCTGGTGCCGGGCAAACTAACATAAAATTAAGAGCCAATAAATGAACAGTTTGTTTAGCATTTAATCATGCTTCCATCCTGACATTTACTGAGCACACAGAAGCTTTTTAAAATGGCCACTGGGTGAGCGCTGGTGAAGAAGACAGACTTTGCCACTTATGTGATCTTTACGAAATTGAAAACGGAGTTCATTTCACTTTGTTTTGCCCGTATTATCATGATTTAAGATTGCAATTATTTGACGAAGATGAAGTGAAAATGATGAAGCAGGATACACATTTTTTTTAGCTTGGTTGTTTGAACATGAAATATTTTTATTTGCAGACTTAATAGAACAAGCATGGGCTAAAAGAAAGAGGGCATCGTATGATTCTCTGTCTGGAGGTGATATTTCCTGTTATTAATAATGTGAATGTGTACTGACAACAGTTTTATTCAGTGTATGAGATGTTCATTCTCTAACACAATATATAAAGAGCAATGTCAGATTGCAACTACTGTAACTACTGCAATATGTTGTTTTTTATTTTTGCAAAAATGAATGTGTTGTTTATAGTTATTGCACCAGAAGCTATAGACTCCGATATTTTTCGTTGTATTGGTGTCACATAATCCCATATGGGATTGCCTGCCCACTTTGTGGCATGACACATAAATAAATCATTCAATTACTGAGTCACACACTAACTGGGGCTCATTTATACAAACACATTAAACCTGAAATTCAGCAGCCGAACTGAAACATGTTGGGATTAAAGTTCAGATTTAAAAATAACTGTGAAAGAAGCCGTCACACATTCTTCAGACCAGGATTAACCTTCCCTCGGGTATAAATGATTCCTCTCTATCAGGTGTTAATAATCACATTAACTTGCAGATTTGCAGCATTCTGATAAGACACCTTTGGGCCTGTGGTGGTTTTATTCTTTGCATTCATCTGTTTCTCATTTCTGACTCAGCCGTATTGCTGAAAATTTATCTCAATGGTTTCTTCACAATGAGTTGCTTCCCTGTGGGGCGCTTCATGCATGGCGTTCATGTAGCACCGTTGCTTCTAGTTGGTGCAATTATGAAAAATTCAACACAGGGACATAAAGCTTCCAATTGTTGTGTGAGCTGCAAACAGTTTAGTGAAAGCAATGCTTTCTGTTAATGCAACAAAGATGTTACCAGTCGGGACCCCCAGCTGCTGCTAAAAGTCCTGCAGCAAGATTGTGGTTGTGATTTCTGCACCTAATGAGATTCTCATATTAAAAGTAAAAATAAGGGTTTTTACTTAAAAGCTGAACTTAAATTTGCAAATTTTTTAAGACTCTTTAGTGAAGCAAAACAAGTGTGTCTATGTTATGCACAACATAGACACATTCTCGCTTATTAGTTTTGGCAAAATTATATTTATTTCTCCTCTCTCCTTAGTTTACATTCTATTATCTCTTTCTCTTTCTCCCTCTTTCTCTCTCTCTTTTTGCCTTTTCTGTCTCTACCTCTGTTTGAATGCTGTGCTGCCTCCTCCGTGTTTGTGAGGCCTGTCCATCTTCCGGGTCTCCATGGTTAAGAGGAGGTCTTGCTGCTCAGGCTCTAACTATCTCGAGCTGCTTACTTTCCTTTCCTTATGTTCTGCAATCTGCACGTATCTGTGTTTTCTATTGTTTGTTCTATTAAACAATAGAAAATACTGTCTGTAAATGTCTTGCTCAATTCGTGAAAAATAGTTTTTGGGGGGTATTGGCCGATGACGTTAACAATTATTAAACACTATTTCCTGGCAGTGGAAGAGCCGGAGGAATCAGTGTTTGTGCAAGAGTTCAGATGACATCATTCTCCCAGACAGCAGAGATCATCCAGACGGATGCAGTCGGCTCATGATTACAACATCGCTTGTCTTACCTGCTCCCCCTCAGGCTCTTATTGGCTAAGTAACACAGGGGCTAAATCAGAAGGCGGATGGATGTAAAAAGGATTTAAAAGGACTTCTTAGCAGAAAGGAACAGAGAGACGGGAGGTCTCTGAAGTTTAACTGAAATTTATTGGGAGGAGGTTTGAAGAAGACACAAATCGGGGATGTCGGCTCCATAAATCTCCAGTACAGACTACAGCCTGCTTGTTCTTTGTTGGGCTTTGGTTAGTCATCCTTTGATGTAACCTGGGTAAGAAGTAGAGGGGCAATTTGTAAATATTGTTTGCTGACACTGTCTGAGACATGATGAATGACTGGTTTTTTTTTTTTTTTTTTTTTTTTTTTTGCTTTCTGTGAAATGCTGCTAAGCTTTTGCCATAAAAATGAGCTCAGAGAAGGACACATGAGAGTCATTTCATGCATCTGTGTCTTGCCACTGCCCAGCTCCTTTAGGAGACTCCAATGTGCATTTTTCAGATAGAAAAATCAGAATATTAATTTTAAGATCTGTTTCACTCATCTGCAGATCTGGAGAGATCATTTCAAAAGACCACATCAGTCTGTTTTTGACTTGTCCCCTTTAGCAGAGATTGCCCCAGTTTTCTACAGTTGTTGTTAAAATTCAACCATGTGTATACTTTAGGAGATCTCTGGTAGACTGCATTTTTGAATCCCATTCACTTCCATTCATGCTGAAATAGGTTATAGAAACACTATAGGACACGTGAAAGTTGCGAGGTATAGGTAATTCACTCATTTTAAGAGAATGTCTGCATTTATTTGGTCAAAAGCCGCTGAGCGAAAGGGGAGCGGAAAAATAGTTCCTTACAAGTGCTGCCTTCCTCACTTGAATATAAGTATTAGTAGAAAGATTTTGACACAGACGTCCTTTTTAACTAACATTATTTTCAGGTAGTTTCTGTAATGTTTTTTGGGACATGGACAAATTGTAAATGAACAGGATATCTCATAGATAAAGCTATTTGGGGGGAAAATGGGTGGGGTTTATGTAACCTATGTGTCTGATGTTTACAAACGACAATGACATGTCGTAACACTGGTACGATCCTTTAAAATGCCCACAGGGATAGTGGTGGAAAGGCAACCGCTCCCACTCCGGAGACAGAAAGTCTATTTCACTGCATAGCATGGGTGCAGATTGTAATGCGTCGTCTGTAGTTATCGGGTGTCTATGGTGGTACATGAAGTTTCTTGCACAGTAAAGAATGATGGGATAACAGGGACACAGGTAAGTTCTAAAGGTCACATTTCCCTCCAGTGTCAAAAAACTTTAAAGTTGACCATGTCAGCGTGTAACTGATTGTCAGTTACTTTGTGTCTGAATCCAAAGTCCTGAGAGGCTGTTTGTGATACTGAACTGAACTGACCTCTTGTTTGTTTCCTTCCAAGACTTTCATCATCGTCATGTGCATCAGTGCTCGCTCTGTCAATGTTGTGTCGAAGCAGCTCATTATGCAACATTTATTCAAAACACTGGCATGGATGATGACACCTCATGTTGACATCCAACTGGTTTGACATCAGTGCCACCGTTTTTACACGGTAACTGGGATCGGTTGGGGTCTGACTCAAACTGACTCAGAGCTTCAGACGGAGCCCCACATGCCTGCAGATGTCTGAAAGACAAATTCCCAGGAATGTCTATGAGATCATTCGCCGCGTGTAGAAAAATCGTGCTTGAGCTCAGTGACTCACTTTGTGATTGTCTGGGGAAATGAAAGAATCAAGAAGTGGGGCAGAGAGGATCCTGGGATATCCACTGACAAATGGGAGAGGTCCTCTCTGCCAGTGAGACGTCCAAACTTCGGCACAACATCCTCGCTGCTGAGGACGATACTCAGACCCTGCAGCTTTGTGGTGGCGATAACAGTGAGAGTTTTACGTGTGTAAAATCCCCAAAGAACCTGAATATTCTGTGAGTCTTCTTCTATGCTTTTATTTCTTTTAAGTCACACTAGCCGAGTGACTTCATCGGTGGCAGTTTCAGTCTGTAGGTCTGTATTTTTGTTTTCTTTGGTAAAATGTCTCAACAACTGTTAGATGGGCTACCTTTAAATTTGGCACAGATATTCAAGTCCTTCACAGGATGAACTGTAGCAACTGTTCTTGAGGTGCTGCAATGTGCAAATTTCCCCAGCGCGGGATCAATAAAGTCTATCTTACCTTACCTTGATCCAGACTTTTCATTTAGCGGCATTATCCGGATCATTCTCTTAATACAATGATGTTGAACACGGTGGGAGCATGTTGGCAAGCTGACGTTGTCACAGTAGCATTTAGTTCCAAGCTTGGAATGTTTTTTAAAATTTTTTTATGTATTTATTTTTTTAAACTAAACAATCAATTTCTGGAGAAGATAACCAGCAAATTAATCAATAGCCTAATGAAAAGTCATTGTTTGTCATGTTCCACCGTCATGTTTCCCTGTCTGTTAAGTATTTAATGTTTCCCTCATGTTTCATTGCATGTACTTCCTGTTTTATTTTGTAAACATTCTCCCCTGTCTCTGTCCAGGTTCCTTTCTGCCCTGCCCCCTCCTCGTCTGTGCTCACCTGATCCCTGATTGTGTCTCCCGCACCTGTGTCTAATCATTCCCCATTAGCCCTGTTTATATTCTCCTTTTGTGTCTTGTCTCGTGGCCATTTCATTGTAGTTCTTTGCTCACGTTACAGCCTTTCTTTCATAGTCATAGTCATAGTCCTTGTGTCTTTGATCCTCGTTTGTTTTTTGACCTTGCCTCTTGCCTCATGCTTTGGATACCTCTGCCTGGTTTGATTGCTTTCCCGTGTACCAACCCCTGCCTGGTAATAAACCTGCTTTCCGAATTTCACCGGTCTCTGTCATGCATTTGAGTCCTGCTCCACTGTGCTACATTCCTTGACATTAATACAGAGTCCATAGACAGTTTCCCTTCATTGTTCAAATCAAATGATACAGCTTGCATTTCTCCACACCGTTTGTTGCCACAGCAGTCAAAAACCATATGCTCCTCCAGGGTCGAACACCAGGCAACAACAAAATTAAGCTGTACTGATATACCTGCGCTGTAGGCATTGGACAGCGACACTCAATGGCACGCACACTAAATTACACCATAAATGACCATAATTTGTGACAGCTTACAGCTTTACTCCAAAACATGAACCTTAATGTATTACATGAGGTACATGTACACAGCTTGAGTATTTCTATTTTAAGCAACTAAACCTCTACTACACATATTTTGGAGATAAAAATTATACTGTTAACTCCATTTCATATGTCTGACTGCTGTTCAAATTTCAGCTTTTCATTCCCTTCCTTTCCAGGAAAAACCAAGTTTATCTTTAAATATGTTGAATTTGAATATTTGTAATCAACTGAAGGGCGAAGTGTTTATTTATTGGTTGAGGAAATTCACCCACTTCTTAAGCTAAAAAACTAGATGCCTCTTAGATTAAATAGAAAATGCGTTGTCACAAAGAGCCTGAAATTTTAATTACACTGGGTTTTAGTGCAGTCATTTCTATTTTATTTTGAAGTTTCTCTCCTCATGTTTTATTCCCTTTCCTGTTTGTGTGTGTTTCCATGTTTTTGACTGATGATTAGTTTTACCTTTTCCTCTGTTTGTTTTTCACTCTGAGGTGTATTTAATTTATGTGCTCCTAGTGTCAGCAGCACCCTTTCTTCTCCCTGTGCTTCTCGTGTCATCTTGATTAGCCTGATAAGCTGGCTAAACACTTCTCACAATTTCAGAGCCAATTCTGGGCCCGATTTGCTCCCCCCAGCAATCGGGGCAGGCGTGGCCCAATTGTTTATTGAAATACTCTTCAAGTGTGTAATGTCAGTAGGATTATTTTACTGCTCCCGATTGAGTCTGAGCACATAATCAACATGTTTGATATCAAACGTTCAGTATTTATGATTCCAAGTTTTGCTGCCTCTAACAGAATACCCATAGCCAATGAAAATGAGCAGACTGGGAAGCATCACCAACTGGATGTTACGTACTTTTACAGTTACAATGGCAATGAACATAAACAAAACTGTGCCTTTGGCAACAATACGAGTGCCGCACAGGGCCGACATGAAAAAGGCGTCAACAGAAATTGCAGCGGTATTGGATGTTACAGGTGAGTGAAAGGGCTAATGCTAACAAAGTAGCAGCAACTTTTAGCATCAGCTACATTGTTATATTATTAGTATTATTATGTTGTGAGATCTCGTGTTTGTGCGTAACCACCACAAAATCGTTACTACAAACGGCGGGTGTGTGATCTCGTGGTCTGGACGACTAGTCTGGTGTTTGCATTCGGAGGATTAGAATTCAAAAATTGGTTGAAATTGTCAGTCTGTGGTCTCCCACGTTTTAAAAATTGGTTAGGGTTTAATACTAGTCTAGTATTTGGCCAGCATTAGTTTAATTTTTGAGCTTTTGCTCAATTCTTGGATTTCCCTCCAACAAAATTTTGTTACTTTATTATCAGCATCTTTATTCAAGTTTGGTTTTTATTTCCTAAACCTACTGTTGTGGTTTTACTTTTGTGTCCTTTTTTAAACATCCAAAGCAGGAAAATGCTGGAGTATTTTACTGAAACAAAAGATCTGAATAATTTTTTCCAACAAAAAAGCCGTTGAAAGGAAAATAAAGCGCAATTCTGTGCCAGAAAACAGATTAATGTTTGTAGGTTTGATGTAACACTAATGTCTTGCAGCTCCAATTCGGCAATCACAGGATATGGAAACTAGATTTCATGCATGGAAAACTCAAGACAGGACAGCAACGACATTAAGAACTGACATGCCTCATATATCTCTCTCGTCTCTGGCCTCCTGATCACCAGAAACACGTCATGACATGTGTCAGATGGCGTAACAGCTGCACAAGAATATTTTATTAAAGCAAACTAAGCCAAATGAAACCAAATTAGAATTCCAAAATGATATTTCACAACATGAGTCAGTAATCAGTGGTGGTCGTGACTTGCATGGGTGAAAGATGTGGGTGCGGGTTGTTAACAGGTGCAAAACAAAGCAAGAGTGTGTAGGGAATCGTAACCAAATGTGTGGTTTGCCCGTGTAGGTGCAGAGCAGAGAGAGTTAGAGCTTCTAATTTCGCTACTTTGTGCCTCCTTGCCTCCCTCTCCTTAGTTCTCCTGCTTGTGACCCTCCGATCGATCTCAGCGCAGCATCTTGAAGGATGTATCGGTTCCTAGAATGCATCTGAAGGGGAGACAAAGAGGGAGAGAGAAGGCTTGCTGGAGAAGCTATGAGTTTGTGCATCCTGTGTGGAAAATCTTTTTAGCACCTGTAACTTAAAAAGAGACGTGATACGCTGGGATATTCAATCCAGCGACTATTCCTTTTGTATTCATAAGTTGTATTAGTTATTGAAGATGATCAAATGCATGCTTAAATTGTCTGCCCTTTACTATTTATAAAGTGCCTCACAAAGCCGAGGGAGAGGGTTGAAAATGCACTCTGTATAGATGGGCATGAGTGTTTTTGTGTGTATATACAGTGCATCTATTTCACTCTTTATTTGTTCAATTAATACATAAGTTTTCATGAACACTAACATTTATCTGACAGAGATCCAGATCTCCAAAACTATAGACAGATGATGCTGCCAAGCTACAATTAATGTTGCTTGAAAACTGAGATTGAAATTAAAAAAAAAAAAGATAAAGATTTTGAGGCAAGGATGCCTCATTTGGCTCGATGTCTGTTGCTTTGATTCCTCTCCCTTCCTCTCATGTCTCTTCCCTGCTCACTTCTCTGGTAGGAGGAAATAAGATTTGAGGAGAGGAGGAGAGGAAAGAAATTAAGGATGTCGATGTAGTACCTTCAGGACATTGGACCTATTCAGTTGGCTGTAGAGAAGAGAGGAACAGATAAAAACTTGCACGTGATGCCACAGAGGCTATTGCATGCAAAAAAAACTTGGCTCTTTTGAAGCTATGGATAAATAGAGTGACACTTGTGACTCAAAAGCAGAAAAGAGAGGGAAAACATGAGACCGAAAAACCTCTTAGGTTTGACGTCCATCCAGCTGTAATGTGAGAAAACATCATCAGTCACCTCTGATCCGGTTTAGTACAATACCATTTGACTGGGCTTTGTTTACCACTGTACAATACATCCAGTCCTGGGACATCTCTTAACCTTGTCAGATAAGGTCAACCTACTCATCTATCCTCTGCTGCCATGTGGCTCTGGATTATCTTAAGGCTGAGGCTTGGAACATACAGCAAGGCTGGGAGGATTTGGGCAGTCTGGGTAGCAGCTGTAAGACACCAAATAACCTTCAGTAATTTTTCAACTCGAGTATATTTAGCCGCTGATTTCATTCATGGTCTAACAGTAGTGGAAAGTGTGGAGATGGAAACTTGAACGCAGTTTTTTGTCTTGTTATTTTGGCTTTTAAAAGTGTGAAGGAGGCTGATGCAAAATAGCTGCCCTTAAATGGAGCTCAGGGTGTAAATTCAAGCTTAATGTAATGTTAAAGGGAACTTAAATCAGCTAATATTCACCCAACTTTCTTGAAGAGACAAACGCTGAAAACACCATGTACCATATCAGCCTCCACCCACATCACTTTCTTTTAATCTGATGGATTTTATCAGTTATGTTTATGCTGTACCATGGATGTTTGCCTGTATTTATCCCAACTCAGGTCCTTCTCTTCTAATTTTGCAATCAGTTAAACAATAATTTTGCACTCGCCAAGCTAATTGATGAGTTGTGCAAACGCTGTAACATTTCTGACAAGAAGCCAGACAGGGAGAGGAACATGATTGGTTAGACCATCAAACAGCTTTCAAACAAACTTTAATGCTAGCCAAAGTTATAACCCTTTCACAATGGGCCAAAAAGTCCCTAACACTTACTTATGTTTGGCTTTTGCCTTCGCTGGTAGTTAGTTAAATTGGCATCCAGTTTCAGGTCAGATGGCTTTGTTCCATCTGGCTGTTTGATGTTATACAGAAGGTGTCCAGTGGGTTATTCAGAGATTTCTTCACAGAGAACATCTGCGAGCAGCAAAACAAAACAATCGGTGGAGAGATGATTAAACACTGAGCGGAACTGCAGCGAAGACTGATAACTTATATGTCATAGGGGAAACCACCTTACATTACTTTAGTTTTTTGTTTGGTCGAACTTTATACACAGATCAAACTGGATGGCAGGCCTAAATTTAACACTGTTTGTTTTTCCCCCTTTTAGATTTTTTTTTCCCCCAAAAGAAGAAAATAAAAAGGTTTCTGTTTGGCAGCACTCTGATCAGAGCCATCATTGCAACATCACCTTTCTTCATAGGGAAAAAATATGCTAACCTGCATTAAAAACGTGATTTACAGGACTGTACTAGTCGATTTATGACTTCCAGAGACCATTAGCCAAGATCGCCCCTTTCTCAACCATGTGTGTACTTTAGTGGATCTCAGACTGCATTTTCAAATCCGATTCACTGCCATTCATGTTGAAACAGGGTATCAAAACTCTATAGGACACAGCTGCTAGGTATAGGTAATTCACCCTGCTAAAGAGAATGTTTGCATTTGTTTGGTCAAAAATCACTGACCAAGAGAGACAGAGCCGGGAGCCGGGAGCTGATGAGAAAAAAGTTATTACACCTTGAAAAATAGCACCTCACAGGTGCTGCCTTCCTAGTTCAAATATTAGCATAAAGAAATATTTTGACACAGACCTTCTTTTTAACTAACGTTGGCACACATTTTCTTTCTTTTTTTTAACGTTTATGGAATATGAAAAAAGTGTAAAACACAACATCTCAGATGAAGCTGTTTTGTGAAAATGCACAGGGCTTATGTAACCTATGTGGCTGATGTTGACAATGAAAAGTGACGTGCAGTAACACTAATATGGTTCTTACATACGTGCTTTTTTTTTTTTTTTTTTTTTTTTTAACCAGTTAAAGAATAAAAGC
>JAQLOL010014101.1:0-12740 GCA_029783665.1 Naso thynnoides
ACAATTCTGACTCTCAGAAGCATAAACCTTTTAGAATAATGAAAACCAGTGTGTGTTTCTGTAAAAATGTGAATTTTTCTTACCTTCATAAAGCTGAATGACGATGAGGATGCATGCTGAGCTCGTCTTCATGGCCTTTTCAGTTATAACAGCACAAAGACAAACCAGAGCTAAGTCTTTCGTTTTTACTCCTCCTATTTCCTTCAGCCTCACCGTATTTATTGTTCTTTACCTTATACAGGAAGAAGAATTCAAAGCAGAACTGCAGTTTAAATGCTGCGGTTGGTCTTGTGCACAGTGAGATCATCAAACTGAGTACTGAAGTATTTCTCAGAATCAGGATGTTTAGCTTTTAAACTTTAAAAATATCAACAAAAATGGATGACTTTCTCATCTGAAATTCAAACTCAAGTTTTCATGTGAATGCAAACTTTCGTTGAATGTTTTGGGGTTTTTTTTTAGTGCAGCTGAAGTTTTCATTGTATTTCATAGAAACAAAAATAATAAGAAAATGTTAGTTTTCCTTCCTGTTCCCTTGCTTGTGGTGGAAAAAAAAAGTATTTTTCTAAAATGTCATTTGCAAGCAACAGAAAAACACAAGACTTCTGGGTATTTTGATCTGAGAGCAAATAGATGAAAATGATCGAAAATTCTTTCGATTTGGGGGCAGTGAAGGCAGCAGGATGAACATCTAAAGTAAATTGATATGAAAGCTGCAATGGCACGAAACATTTACTGAATCCAGGCTACTGCAGCTGTTCACTATATGGATTTATATTTCAAAAATATTACATTAATTTATATATCTTTTTTTTTTGGATCATGTGCAAGAATTTTCAGTTTTTTCTGTTAGAACTACATTTTTACTTTGTTTTTTGCACAGATATTGTCATTTTGATGCACTGTAGCACCATGTTATGTGTGTAATATGTGTCAATTTTGAAACGTTTATCTGCCGGAATCCCCCTCAAAGTCACATACATTGAATTTTTGTCTTGAGCCTCAGTTTGGAGCTGATGAGGAGATGATTGGACTCAGGTGTGCAGTGCTGCTCTGGCGATGCTGATTGTCTGCCATGAGTTTAAAATGCTCCACAGCTCAGACTGGTTTACTGCCTCGTGGGTCAGACAGGAGCATTAGCATTCTGGGCCAGTTCACCATTTTCAGGGACATTTATGGAGACTTGGTGTTTTTCAGTTAACCTCCTTGTTGGACTTTTGTTGTCGGGGATTTTTGTCAGATCCTCTTTTGGTTTCCCTCCAAGACATTTTGCACAACATGCTTCACCTCACGGACGTCAGCTCAGCAAACACACAGTGCAGCAGCAGCAGCAACAACAGCTTCCAGCTGAGGCACGAGAGCAGGTGAATACTGTGAGTGTGACCTGCCATCCAGACACGCTGGAAATCGTCATCAAAGCCGACCTGTTTGGAGTTGGAGCTCCTGTTGACGGTGACGAGTTACGCCTTGGAGTGGAGCACAGTGACTTCTGCAGAGCTACAGCGTCTTCAGGAGAGGAGTACAGAATCATTGTTGGCCTCCTGGACTGCGGCACCAAACACTGGGTAACTGTTAAGTCAGACATTTATTACACATTATGATTTCCTGTTTTAAACATGTCCACTATCCACAGATGACTGAAGACTCTCTGATTTACACAAACCTCATCATATACTCTCCGGCAGCCTCTCCAGATGGGGTGATTCGGATGGATGAGGCTGTAATTCAAATTGAGTGTAATTACGAAAGGTCTGTCTGTCTTTTTTTAAGCTCATCCTCTCAATCTCTGGGCAATGCCTCACTTTTTAAAATTCATCTTTTCTGTTTCTCAGGAAGTACAGCTTGTCCAGTTCTTCACTCATGCCAACCTGGATCCCCTTCACGTCTACCCAAGCTGCTGTGGAAACTTTGGAGTTTGACTTGAGAATTATGACAAGTGGGTTTCAATCACGTCTTATTTTGTGTGACTGTCTTATTCTGTGTTTAACAGTTTGATTTCTGTGCAGACGACTGGCTGTATGAAAGAAGCTCTAACGTGTTTTACCTCGGCGAGCCCATCAGCATGGAAGCGTCCGTCAGAGTTGGACACCACATGGGGCTCCGAGTATTTTTGAGCAGCTGTGTTGCCACGCTTCAGCCAGACATTTACTCTGTTCCCAGATACGTCTTCATTGAAAATGGGTACGCGCTTGGAACACTTAAGGACTGCAACTTGATGTAAAGTTAAAGGGGCAATGACACTAATTTTATATATTTAGCTTTGTTAACAGGTGTGTAAAGACTTTTGTGGCTCCGGAGGTCTCTGAAATTGCCTCCAGTGATGTCACTTGAGTCTGTATTTGTTAAGGATAAAGACTAAAAGGTTTTAGAGAAATAGACCTATGTGGCCTGTTCATCTCTGCTTGAGGCTACATAACTACCTTTTGAGAAGTTGGACAGAGGGTGGGGTATGCAGGTGTTAACCAAACTGTAACACAAGTTGCAAAACAACTAAAGTGCCCTAATTTTTTTTTCTTTTTGTGCTGGTTGTAAATCTTAAAGACTTTTTTTTTTTTTTTTTTTTTGGATACCACACCCCTGGGACAATCTTAGGCAGAAGGCGATCTGCAACACGTTTCAGTGCTCCTGTTGAAATGAGAGAGCAAGCTAGTTAAGTAACTTGATAAATGTAATTTAAAGGTATTTTAAACATATCAAACACTGTAAATTCCACTAAAACATGTACTTTTACTTAGTTGAAGGATGTAGAGATGACACTGACCCTGCTCAGTTAGGCTAGTTACCTAATCCTATTGGTTTTCTCCAATCTGATTACATTTAGCTATTGCCAAATTTATCTTGTATTATAAAACCCAATTACTCAGATGTCGGTGAATCTATATTGACTTTAAAAAAGCGGGGGTGTAAGCTGAGGTTATCTCACCAGCTAGCCAAAATGCAGTCCTGTTGCTTCCTGTTTTCAGAGTGTTTCTTTGCCTCCACAAAACAACACATTAGATTATACAGTAAAACCATGCTTAGGTTTTGGTATTAATTCAGTTTTGACTAAACCTGTAGATCACTGCATTTTGGCTTTTGAGGGTCAGATTAGCCACTATTGGCATAAGCACCAAAATTTCACAACTGGAACTGCAATACTAAATCAGTACACTCATGTAATTTGTACTATATTGACTTGTTTTTGTTTCCCCTCATCATAGGTGCTTGGTAGACTCCCAGCTTCCAGGTTCAAGGTCCCACTTCTTGTCCAGGACACAAGATGACAAGCTCAACTTGGTCATCGATGCCTTCAGGTTTCATAATGAGGACAGAGGAGAGGTGAGGCTGTGTTGTTTTGTTTGTTTGTTTTTTTTTTTAAATTGGCTTTCAGCATAATTGCATGTGCAGTTTTTTCCATAATTGCTCTTTCCTTTCTTACAGCTCTACATCACATGTCACCTGAATGCTGTGCCAGTGAATGATGCACAGGCACCCAACAAGGCGTGCACTTTTGTAAATGGAAGGCAAGTGGGATCTAGTCTGAAATGTGTCAAACTACACTTAAGCAAAATGAGCCAACAAAGGGATTCTGAGAAATAACGTTGCTTTTCAGATGGAGGTCAGCTGATGGTAATGACTACTTATGTGGGCAATGTCAAAGTCAAAATGGCCAAACCCACAATATGCCCAGCAGCCCAGGCAAGTTCAGTCCTCGTGGGTTTGGGAGGCCGGCTGAATCTGAACCCTCCTGGAGGACTGGACTGAAGACCACCAACAGTGAGATTTCTTTTTAGACGTTAGACATCCTCATGAAAAAGCAAGTATCATCCAACACTGGCAGGTCTTGGATGTGCAGATGCCAAAGGCAAATCATCTGCAACCAAGATCAGCCAGTTCTGTGTTGGGCTTCATACGGTTTGTCTTGTAAAGATGCATCATGCTTGTCTATTTAGTGTGGGAACAGGAGGCTCGAGTGGGTCCGATGCTGGTCCTGCCAGCCATGAAGAAAAGTGGGCCCCTGCCTGAGGAAGACCTCCCCCCCCTTCTCCATAAAATCAGCAGACCTGCGCTGTATGGCAGCCAGTGGAGAAGTGGAACCAACAACAGAGCAACTGGTGCGAGTTTAACTTTAAATCATAGGAGAATAAGTATCTTTACTGATTTCAAGCCCATTTTTAAACACATGGCCCAGCAAAAACAGATCTTAATGCCAAACTGAATTTTTGTTAGATCTGAAGAAGGGACTGCTTCCTGATCCATCAACAGAAGACCAGACGGAGGTTCAGATTTCTGAACAGAGTAAAGATGTCGAAGGTGAAACAGATCTAAAAGGTAGAGTGTGAAAAGACTTGACAACATCACCTTTTTATGCAAGTTTCTAAAACAAATTTGCTATTACAGAAGATGAAGATGCAGAGAGTGAAGTTGCTCTACTTCTGGAGAAGGAAGCCCCTGCGGTGACCTTGAAATCAAAGGCAGCAGCGCTGGACGGCAACAACACGGCAGCCCTCACTGACGTCAGGCCCACTGATCACATGACGAATGTGACTATACTGCCAAATGCAACAGCTGCAGAATCTGACCTTTTAGAAACAAAAGACCCAAAGAAATAAACCGATTTAAAACTAATTTGTTTTTCAGTACGACTAATCATTTGACACAATGCAACTGTCTTTAATGTCTGTAGTATGAAATGGTTGTTCAAAGTTGATGATGCTGTAGGGATGCAGAGCACGTGTTGTCCAAATCAACACTACATGTTAGCATTCAGCAGTCTTTTTCAGATATTTTCATACTGTTAAATGTTACACAACACAGACATTCTTATTTTTTATGCAGCTCTTAATGTACTTTTCCCACATTGCAAAGCACAAAGAAAATGGAGCCAGTTCAAAACTCTAGAAAAACAAAAGTATTGACCTACAAACTTTCCAAGAGTTGTTGCAGCCATTGTTACAAGTATTGTATCTTTTCCTGTTAGTACAAAATTGTTTTTTTATTGTAAAGGCTAAATTCCAAACATTGTGGTTTTTGGATATTAACCCAGTTGCAACCTGAAAATGCCACTGCTGCTGCTTTCCAGCTGTGAACATTTTCTTGTCTACACTTGTCTACGTTTTCAAAGCTATAATGAAAGCAGCTGGAACAAGTTTTTTTTTTCTTTTTTTAAAAATAAGCATTATATGGAGAATATAAATATGAAGCTAACTTCTAGGATACATTAAAAAAAGAAACATGTTTTTGCACTTGACAACAGTCCAAGCTGAACTTGACTGTATTTTGATTGATAGTCAAATCTGTATGAAGGTAGAGTCTGTCGAACGTGCTCGGTCAGCCAAACCATTCTATGTGAAGAGCCTCCCAAATTTAGGAGGTAATAGGATTGTAATGTCACAGATTACAAATTTTCTTTCATGGTTTAGAAGATGTGCAGAATGCATTTGAGAGTTTACACTTTGGTTCAGCAAACCCTTTGACTCCTGTTTTGGGGAACACATCTCGAAAACACAAAATATACAGAATCAAAATGCATTTTTAGTTGATCAGTCTCTAGAAATGTTTTGAGGCATAGAAAAACAACTAAAGCCAGATTTCAATGACTGGGTAAATGCAAACTGATATGACTTACTAAAGTTCAATGATCAGTTGAGTAAAGGTAGTTTGGAAGATGAGACGTCCTCAAGGGAGAATTTTAGGATACACACAAAAATCAATTGAGTGCCCGTTTAGATTTACAGCATGCAGCCAAAAACCTGTTGTGAATATGACAGGTGTACTGTGGGCTGGGTCTCACACTTGCATATGTGCCACTTACCTGGTGAGTTATTTATTTAACTCATTATTCCCTACACCACGTCTCATAATAATGTCTGTGTCTTTAACCTTGAAGGTTTTCTTGCTGCCACAAACCAACGCTGTCATAGCAAAACAATAAAAACTTAAATGTATAAAAATGTCACAGATATGATGACACCTTTGCCAACAATAGGATAAAATGTGGGAACATTTACAGTGAAAATCCATTCAATATAAAACTCAATGTGGATCAATTTCAATTTTGATACTTAAGGAGTGTAAATCAGTGTAAATTTTGGGTAAGCAGTCATATGATGTTGCGTTTGGGCCAATCACGCCTGCAGCTTTTACCAGTTCCCCCACATCAGTTGATGAGTCATTGCTTCCAGCTGTCCTCCCCATGTGATTTGATTGGTCTGAACTGGGAAGTGTTTGTGATACTGGGAGGTCTCCGGTGGTTGTAAGAAACAAACACAATGGTGACTGTGGGTCACTCTGCCTCTCTGGCGCTGCTGCTCTCATTTGCTTTTGGTGTTGCAGATGCCATTCGAACTTTAAAAGATGGACCCATGATTGATGCTGAGGGAAGGGAATATAAATCAGCAGCAGGAAGAACTGATCAAGAAAACATCAGCGGACCACAACTCGACAACAGATCCACTGTCCGTGTACGGTGCACAGAAACCTCCATGACCATTGTGGTGAAGGCTGACCTGTTTGAAAATGGACGTCTTGTGTCTCCTGAAGAGCTTTTTTTGGGAGACGCCGAGCACTCGCAGAGCAGTCAGTGCCGAGCTGTAGCTGCTGGCGACAATGAGTATGTCATCGAAGCTGAACTACCTGACTGTGGCTCAGAACTGAGTGTAAGTTATCGGTGTAATGTTCTCATATTTCCCAAACTTGTGAAAGTTCCCAAATCTTAATATTTTTATAATTTTCTTCAGTTATCTGAAGACTTTGTGACTTACTCAAACAAGCTGGTACTCTCACCAGTAGTCAGATACCACGGCATCACGAGGATGACCCACAGTGTAGTTCCTGTTTCCTGCTACTATAAAAGGTGAGCTTTTCTCTTGTTCTTGTAGAGTGAGAACATTTGTGTTTTTCTAGACTTTTTCCTAATGGCTGACATGTTCATTTTGTGGGACAGGACACACTTAGTGAGCAGTAACTTTCCACAGCCGCCCCTGAGCCTCTCTGCTTCTGCAAAGCATTCCAGACAGGGGGGCTCCCCTGTCTTCTCTCTGAAGCTGATGAACGGTAAGTGAGGACTCTCATGGTTTTTCCATAACTCTGCACGCATGCAGTGATGTTGTGTCTGCATGTAGATGACTGGACAAGTGAGACTTTCTCCAGTGTCTTCTACGTGGGAGACGTCCTGCACCTACAGGCTTCTTACACTGGTCCTGATTCTGGACAAAGACGACTCTTCATTGACAGCTGTGCTGCCACTCTGTCACCTGACGCAACATCAGTCCCCAGATACTACTTCGTTGAGAACCACGGGTACTGTAAAACAAACTGGATTCTGACCTGATTTTTGAAAAGAAACATTACAAAGATTTAATTATTGTTTCTGTCAGGTGTCTCACTGACGCAAAAGAAGGAGGATCAAACACTCTGTTCCAGCCCAGAACGAGGGCTCAGTCGCTCCAGCTGCAGCTTAGTGCGTTCCTGTTTCAACATGATCCGAGGAACACGGTGAAGCACTTATGATCGGCAAGATTAGAAGTGTTTGGAAATGCTCAGAGGTTTTATAATGACATTTCTGTGGTTTCCCCCTTTTGTTTAGATATTTTTCACTTGCCAGCTGAAAGCTACGCTCACAATGTGGAGGAGCAGCCCCACCGACAAGGCCTGCAACTATGTGCATTCAAGGTGATTTATTTTCTTTTGCAGCTTTAACTCTATCATAAAAGCCTTGTGTGTAGATGAAAATGTGCTGCCCTGAAAACCCATTACATGGTCATAATAATTGCGACGAAATTAAAGGATATCAACTATACGAGCAAACACAGATAAAGTGCAGTGAAACCAAATATGTCTCTGAATCAGTTATGCTCAATCACAACAACTGTGTCTGTCTAATGCAAGCATTTAAACGCATGTAGTCAAAACTGTACATTTTTTTATTGGTTTAACGTACTTTCCTCACCAGATGGAGAAATGTGGATGGAAGTGATCATGTATGTCAGTGTTGTGACAGTACCTGCTACAAAAGTTCAACCAAATGGAACAACAATACAAATCTGAGTCGTCTGATCCCAGGAGGTTTGCTGCTGTTGGCACAAACAAGAGTCTCATAATAAATGCAAATATGTCTTATTTTTGTGCACATGCCCCAACATGATGCTCTTCTAACGACATTTTATTTTATGTTTCAGATACTGTGACCTGCGGCTCTGTAACTCTTGGCCCTTTGATAGTTTTCCCCAGCAAGTAGGCCAAGAATAAAACTTCAGATGATATATTCTCAGTGTTTCATGCAATTTTAATACGCTTGTAATGGAGACATTAAAAATCAACAATAAAATAATTCAGTGTCCTTTTCAATTATGTTATTAGCCTACAAATTAAACACAAATCTGTCTTCAAGGGTAATAAATCCTATTTGTGAGACAATTTTGTTTACTTTTATTAACATATGTGTCCATGAACTATTAAAAAACACTGGCCTTTTTCTTTTTTCTTTTTCATCTGAGCATTTACCGGAGTGTTTACTGCCCTCTGCTCACAGTAAGGAATGAACGGGCGTAACAATAGATCAATGCAACAGATACGCATCTGTCCGATTTGTTTTTAAGATAATTTGAGTTTATTCCGATTTTAGGTTAAACATTTGTCATTCATCTTCACTGCCCTCCAGTGGTCACAGTAAGAAACAAATAGGCATTACAGATAACATAGGCTTCTACTTGATATTTTGGACAATTTAGGTTAATTCAACTTTAGGTCCCTCATTCGTCATGTATGTTCACTGCCCTCTGGTGGTCATAGTCAGAAACTGCAACGTTACGATGGGAAGAGATAAATTGACATTTTCTTACTCCCTCACATTTGGCTCTCTTGCCAACGTACAAGCGACGTAGCAGTCGAGGCTGCCCTTAGCTGTAACTTAGCCATTTTCTGATAGTTTTTTTGTTCGCCATTGCGCCAATGGAGCTAACCGCCTGTAAAACATCAACTTGCACACGTCCACCGCCATTACTGTTTGAGCTCTACTTACTCTAGCCGAAAATAATGTTTATATTTAAAGTCAAACATATACGTCTCGCTTGTGGTCACGTTGAGACACAACTTCTCTTTCTTGTGAACAGTCAAAATAACAATATATATATATTTTTTTAAATGACTATGGGCAGATGTAGTTCTATGCATTTTGTCCACCGAGGGGCACCTTATACTCACGATTACATGGCAACAGTTCACTTCAACGGCTGGGGCGGTTGATATCGAATGTTATCTAATCTAACCTCTTTAATTACGGATTCAGTCCAGCTAAACTGACACTTGCGGGAGTTTTACCTATGTGGACCTGTTTGGTTTACTTTGGAGTTAACCGCTTTTTTACAGCAGAAGAAGGGTAGTTAAACACAACGAAATACCCTTTATTAGTTTAATACAGATGTTACTGTTATGTCAACCCCATAACTCGCTGTGTTTATTTTTGTTTACAAATAAATATAAACGTGCTTTGTTATGGCTGCATGGCAGTAACGGGTCCGATAATGAAGGCAGACGAAACATATCAAATACACTTCCGGTGAAAACTCCCAAAATAAGTCGTGCTTCACAGAATCTCTCGCCCTTCAGGGATCGCTGCCTGCCACTGACACGATTTCGAGTAAAACTGGAGGGGCAAATGCACTGAGAACAAACTAAAGTACAATTCTGACCAGCTAAACTGGAAGTTACAAGACAAGAACAAGAAAATGGTTTGCTGATCCTTTTTTGGTAGCCTATTAACATTGCGTTTGACTGCTGAGGAAAATTAATGGCTACATGTAAAGTCTGTTTCATGTTTCTTTTGCCAACTGTGAAATGAAAATAAAAAATAAATATGTCTGAATTAAAAAAAAAAAAAATGTGACGACATAAGCTGTGTGCCAGTTGAATGTAGAGACACACCCATGGCATAACTCTATAAAGAAGTGAGAGATCATTTCCTCATTCTGTGCAAACACATCTGACCGCAGTAGTGGGGTACTGAATATGGTTCATGCATGAAGTAGGCTATAATTCATTTAGCCTACCTCATTCTATTGACGGCGTTGCAATACTGGTAAGTTAAATTGAAACTTTGTTTTTTATGGATTAGTTTAAGGTAATACTACATGCTGTAAATACTGGAACTAGATTAGAATTACTTTACTGTCTAGCGGAAGCTAGAAAATTGTCTTTGGTTTGCTCTCACCATTAAACAAAAACTCAAACATGTACACCAGGTTTAGAACAATAAATTTCACATTCAGTCAGTGCATTCATACCTATGTTGTTTAGTCTACCCTCCCGTGTATTAGTTCACTGTAGCTGGTGAATCAGAGTAATTGCATTTGGAAAGTTACTCGGTGTGAGTCCATAGACATGACGACAAAAAAACAACAAAGCCATCAAATAATGAAGGCAGTAAATCAGGGAGCGCTGCTTTAGTGGAAAAACAGCTAATCACAGCAAAATACAACTTTTAGTTAATACCCACTTTTGATTCCTGGAGTTCATGTCATGTGGGATTCAAATTGAACACGCTTGAAGATTTAGACTGAATTATGCCAAATGAAAGTACTTACTTTGTGTAAATGTGAATGATTTATACTTTCAATTTTCTGGTCAGACCGGCCGTAGCCTATTTAATGAAGTGTCAGCGTAAGGAAATTGTCGGTCTTAAATGTGACATTTGTACTTACTTTACCCGTAGGCTGAGTAGCATGCAGTGAAATTAATTGATATTTTATATTGACAGAAGTTTTTAACTTCACTGATAACAAGACCTGACATTCAGGTATCGACTGAAAAGGGACTGAAATCAGTTTCTGTTCAGGGTCACTGGATAAGTTTCAATTCTCTGTAAACGTTTTGGCGTGTCGAGGAGTGGTTTGGGAGCACCAAAAAAATAAAAAAGCCTCTAATGCAGTCACTCTCTGTGCCCCTCCTCTCAGTCTCTTCTACTCTGAATTGAAACTGAGATTCATTAACAGAAGATAGAAACTAGTAATTTGCTTTAGAAAAGAGAAACTTGAGTATCGTCACTCATGTCTGTGCTTTATTTTTCAGTGGAACCTTTTTAATTTCAGTGTTTCCCAGCTCAAAAAGAACAAGATTTTAACAAAAGAATTTAAAGGATTTTTTCCCCAAATTTCGTCTGCTGACCGATTAGTTTCAATTAAAAGTAAAGTAACAAACTTTTTATCATATTTTTAATTATTTTACTAATTGCTACTCAAGTTGTTTTTTTAAAAGGGGAGAAAACATGTCTTCTGTTGATGCAGCCCTTTCCAATGAGCACCTCATACCTATCAGCTTGATAAGTGACCCATGCTTCTGTTTTATAACACATTAAATATGGTAGTTATCAAGTCATTAGCAAGTTATAAACATGATAAATAATCTACAAACATGCTGGTTCTAACACAGATTTGATTTTTTTTCAAGGTGACCTCAGTCTGAGGTCACATTTATGATTGTTATATTGCTCACTGACAGTACGAGTCACAGTCCAGCTCAAAGGCTGCAACAGGAATGAGAGACAACACAAGTTCATGCCTGAGAAAAGTCATTTATTTGCAAAAGAAAATATTGACAAAATATTAACACAACAGAAGAAAAACACACACACACACACACATCTGCCATCTGATCTGCCCAGGGGCAGGAGTCTCCCCTGGACAGAGAGAGAGACTGCAGAAGGAAGGAGGTATTCAGAGACTACACCGGGCCCAGGTGCAACTTACCAACTGGCTATGAAAATGTGCAAAAATAGGAAAACTAATTTTTTATAGCAGCTATAATCATATTTTTATGATACTATTTTTCTCCTTGGCTACGGGGAAAAGTTGGACAGTTTGAAAACATTTCAAAGCAGCCTAGTGAGTATGTCAATTGCCCTGTTTGGCATGATGATGAGTAATGTCTACTTTAGGACTTTTTCCTGTAACACTTTACAACAATGTGTCCAGTGACAATATGAAAATGTGAACGGTTTTACCAAACATACAGAGAATTATCCCCTAGATTAATAGTTCCTGCTGCCTGCAGTCACCCTCAGTTTAACAGAGCTTCACAACAAGGTTTCAGCTCACTGTTACTCCTGCCTAAAGACCTTCTGGCAAGGAGTGTGAGCCCGGACAGACAGACTGCAGAAGAAAGGTGGTGTTAAGACAGAGTACACAAGGCAAGGGAGTAACTCACTAGCTGACAGCCTCTTGACTCCTGAAGGAGGAGAACAAAACACAGCCAGAGTGCCCCGGTGGAGGGGTTGTCAAGTGTACTGAAAATGCATTACCTAGCATTACTGACTTCAGAAATACAAAATAAACAACAAACTGACAAAAAAAAAAAAAAGTTTTTCAATTTTCAAACACACTGGAATGTTAAGAGGCGAAGGTGTGTTAACACCAGTTTGTCACCAACAGAGACAAGGACAGACTGGACGGTCATCAACCATGACATTGGTGCTCTAGTTTTGTGCTTCACATGGTAAGAGTGATCTCTGGTCTAGATTCATGTGCATGTCAAGTAACAGTAAAACATTAATTAATATTAAAACTTGGTCTTTGTCCTTAGAAACACCCCCAAAATGGAAAGCAGCTCCTCAGAGACGGGTGAGTATGAATTGTTCCATATCACCTTTGTGAAATAGAAATAAGGGTATCGTTTGATGCCATTAGGAATATTAGTGACAATTCAGGGAGACAGTATTGTGTGTGTGTGTGTGTGTGTGTGTGTGTGTGTGTGTGTGTGTGTGTGTG
>JAQLOL010014102.1:0-12740 GCA_029783665.1 Naso thynnoides
TCCGTGTGACACCGGCTTGTTCACTGAGAGGCGCCCTCTACTGGATGTATTGCGTAACATCCATCCCAACATAAGGTGCACAGGGAAGTATAAGGGCAGTGACAGTTATGTTGTTTAAAACATACGGATCTGTTTTCGTACGTAAAGAGATTGTAAATGAGCCTTTAGTGGGAACTGAAATTATTCGAATGCAGGAGAGCGGCAACAAACTCGCACACTTACTGAAAATTAGACAGTTGGCACCAATTCAGATGCATTTTCTAGACGATACAATGACTATACAGGGGCACCGCAATCAGTGTACTTGCAAACAAAAAAACATTACTCAAGACAGGGCAAGTTAATTTATATAGCACCTATTATACACAAGGCAATTCAAAGTGCTTTACAGAGGCATAAAAAAGACATTAAAAATGAGATATTAAGAAAACCAAATTGCATGTGAAAGATGAAAGCAAAATGCAACAAATAAAAGTTTGATTGAAATTAAAAACAAATAATGATGACAAATAATCCATAGTAGGCTATGACCATGACCTGCAATCATCACAAATACCACAAAGTCTTAATTTAAAGCGGGCATGAAATATGGAATAATATTAATGGAGATTGATTTTTACCTAAGTTGAGATATGGCACTGAATTTAAACTTTATATTTTTCATAATATCGCTGGAAAACCAGATAGTGATTCACTCTTTTGCCAGTATGGCGCAGCCATCTTCAGACAAGCTAAGCGGCGACGTCACTGCTATGGTTCTGCTTGGGGGGCACTTACTGTCAATGGAAGAGACATACGCTGCAACGCAGGTTCCCAGCTGTTTTGACCAACAAACCAGAGTTTGAGATTACTCATATGGATATGCAAACACAAGGGAGGAACCATTACAAAGGTAGTGAGAAGTAAACGTGGTAAAAAGTTATTTTTCCCAAGGCGAGACTGACTTTGTCATCTATAGTTTATAAGCCAACTTTCTTTAGGAGGAGGAAGCTCTTAGTTTCCAATATAACCTTAACGTTATTATGTTAATATGTCACTTTAGAAGGAGCAAGATCTTGGTGGTGTCAAGAATAAAAAAAGACTGTTTTGTTAACTAACAAATGGACGGGCGCATGTTTACCAACTCAAACAGACACCAACACCTTGGTGGAGACAGTAGGTGTGTTTAACTTGTCTCCATCAAGGTGTTGGTTCACAACATTGATTTGAAAGATTAACGTTAACGGCCATAATGTAATGTTACTATAATGTCAGCAGCTAATGTAGCTAACGTTAGCCTAACCAAGCCGTTGTTTTGGGTCAGTAAACATGCGTCCATCCATTTGTCAGTGAACAAAACAGTTTTTTTATTCCTAATGTGAAGACACCACCAAGATCTTGCTGCTTCTAAAGTAACATTATGTTGGAAACGAAGAGCTGCCTCCTCATTAAGAGATGACAAAGTTAGTCTCACCATGGAAAAAATAATTTTATACCTAGTGTACTTCTAACTATCTAGTAATGGTTCCTCTCTTGTGTTTTCATGTCCGTATGAGTAATCCCAAACTCCAATTCATCCATCAAAACAGCGAGGAAAGTTCTCCCGCACTGGCGATGTAATGTTTGTCCTCCCCACAGGCAGCACCAGAACCATACCACTGACGTCACCGCTTAGCTTGTATGAAGATGGCTGAATGAGGAGTGAATTACTATCTGGTTTTCCAGCAATATTATAAAAATACAAAGTTTGACTTCAGTGCCATATCTCACCTTAGGTAAAAATCAAACAAACTACATTCATATTATTTTATATTTCATGTCCACTTTAAGTGGATTAAACTGCAGTATAGTGCAGTATAAAGCTTTTGTTGTGGTGCTCACCTGCTGACCTGCTTCTGTCCGGTTTCGCCTCCGGTGTTAGCTAACGTTAGCGAGCTAGCTAATACAAATGTTCAGAAGTTAATCAGTGCAAGCTAACATTTTATAAACTCAACAAGTTACTATCTTCACCAGTAATGTTAGACTGAGCGTTGTATGTCTTGATTTGAACATATATTATGTAACTTTTTTCTAAGCACGTGAAGCATTTCCCACCTGAGAGTGTGCTGATCTCGAGCCTGACAGTGGAGCCAACCTGAGAGCGGAGCCTGCACTGTGGAGGGCTGCATCCAGAGTACTTCTGTCCCCGTCTGTCCCTGTTGTCTCCTTGTGTCACCCTGTTCAAAATGCCCCTTCAGTTGTTCTCATGTCATTTTCGGGTAATATGTGTTCTCACTGCAGGCCCAATTAACTTGTGAATTGAGACACATCGAGGCATTGAGCTTGTGGAGGTGCATTGGCGAGCAAAACCTTGCCCAAAAAACTGGTTCAGTGTTGATGTCTTTTCCTGTTGGCTACTCTCTGACTTGTAACGGTGATGCAGATCGATTAGACATAGACTGGTGTGAAATTAAATAGGTCAGAGTCTCAAACCGAAAAGGAGAAGTGAAAAAGTTTGGCCCTGGCCAGAGGACCCGTCGAATAAAAAAGCATCATGGGTCACCCTGACTCTATAGCTGTTCAGTGATGAAGACAGAGAGGGCAGGGAGGTAGTTAAGACACTGAACAAGCGGCACATTGTCACTGTGGCCTTGTCAGCTTGTGTTACAGCCAATGAGGAAGTGGGACAGATGGCCTGTGGCTGCTACAGTGCTGCTCAGGCTTTTTGGAAATCAAGCAGCCCCTCAAACACTTCTCGCCATTCTCTGTGACATCACAGGCAACAGGCGTGACCAGCACCAGTATCAGTAATAACACAGCAGTTTCTAATGAGTTTAACTTCACGCTGATGCTTCAGTTCTTTGTGTTTAGCGAGACATTTTAGTGACAGTTTTGATGACAGCAGCCACTGTGACCACAGTGTGACCACTGTCATATTTGTTCTGATGATGGCTCATTTGATTTCCCTTCATTTCCAAAGAATCTCTATTTGATTTCTCTTTTTTAAATGTAATAAAAGCGTTGACATTTCAATCTAAGACGGCGTGATAGTAACACAGAAAGAATCACAGGGTGCCTTTGAACTTGAGCATGCAAATGAACTTTGGTGCTCTGGGCCTCTGGTTCAGCTTGTTTGCATCTGATGGAAAGTGCTGGGGCGTCAGTGGGCTTCAAAGCAGATCCTGGTGCATTTTCGTTTCCGAAACAAAATAAAACAATGTGATTCATAATTATATCCTTTTTTTTTTTTTTAAATCAAATGTCTATTTTAAAAATAAATAAATAAATCCATCTGATGGTCCTGGACCTTTAGCAAAGCAATCTGCTAAGTAATCTGCATAAATGATTATACATGCAATATCATTTGGTAGCTATGACAACACATTTGCACATCACCATGGGAAAGAAGGACCCCTAATGCATCTGAAAGTGAGGAGCAGGAAGAAATAGAAATATGTTGAGCCTGTATCTTCCTTTGTGTGTTTTTTCAGTTCCTCGTTATAAAGTGAGTTAAGCAAAGCTTTCACGCAGAAACATTGCAGCACGTTATCTCTGAGCACATTGAACATTGGTAGCATGGGGGTTGGGGTGAGGAGGTGGATGTGACAGAATGCATTATAGTATCTGGGTCTCAATGAGAATATAGTCGTCACGTTTTCTGTCTTTTTTTCTTACAGTTTGTTAGGCTTTATGGGTGTTTTTTTAATATATGGTGTGCTTGTAATATGTCTGTGTAATTTCATCTCATGTTAGTTAAATATGTATATTTTACTATTGAAACAACACTCAGTATGTTTACGTGACGTGAGAGAAAATCAATTTATTGTGTTAGTCTGTGTGAACAGGACTTTTAAAATGCATGTAAACGTGTCAGTCCAACTGAAATCCTACTACACTGAATTTCTCAAAGTTGAGCAAACACACCCAGATAATTACTCCTGCGTGTTTACACCTCAAACTCGTCTAAGCGTTCTGCGCCTGATTGTTAGTCCCCACGGCGTCTTTGACCTGGAACTTGAACAGCATAAAGTTGTAGAAGAAAGCCAGCGCGAAAACAAAATCCAGTGAGCTCGTGGGGAAGCGTGCATCGAATTTGTACCAAAAGCAAATGGCAGACATGAAGCGTACAGAGCTGTAAAGTTGTTCATGTTTTTACCGTTCAACATAGATTTGGCCGACCTGAAGATGGTCCAATAACGACCAGCTGAACAGGGCATATCACTGGCCCTGGCAGCGGAGTCGGACAATAAATCGATTCCCCCTCAGCGCCTGTATACTGAGACAAGGACAGTAAGCCAAATAAATGGGCTAATCAAGCTTTAACCATAGCTCGAAAGGATGTCAAGTATAACACCAAGACGGATAAAAACCTGGTCAACATCTTTCTTTTGCCTTTTAAAACACTTGTTACAAAAATCCAGGAGAAGAGAAATCTGTTTAAAATTTGATACTCTTAATGTCCTGCGTCACTTAATGTCTTGCATATCTAAGATTTTCATCTTAAAAAGGCAACATACAGCTTTAATGCCCCTAGTGGTTCCTGATGGTGTTGCTGTTTGGCTGTTAGCTGTTGTAAAGACTCTGCTGTGGTAGTGTGCAGGTGAGGACACCCGAGCTTTTCCCCAGAGCCACTGATGGTGTTCTGAATACCACCAAACAAAACTGTAATGTGTCTGTAGCTGAAAACGTACCTGGCGTACAGATAAACAGTGTAGCATTGTGGCTAATATAAAGCTAGCAGTGTGGCTACCATCTGTAAAAATCCTATTTTTATGAAATAAGCTCGATGTCCGTGCTATGAGTAGTCATAATATGTAGTGAGGTTGTGTTATGTGCCAATCTGGTAGAAAGAATGCAAACTGCATGTCTTTCTTTTTTTATGGAGCTTTTTTTCCCCGTCGCTCTAACCCTAACCCTTTTTCACCTGCTTTTGTTCCTCCGTCAATGGGAATCTTTTCTTCTTGGGAGTTTGAGTTGCCTTCACCAAACCAGTCGACTACACCAGCTCCTGTAGCCAGCTGTGCTACGCTGAGGACGGCAGTTGGCTGTGACACAAACAGAAATCGAGGGTTTGTTCTGGAGCAGCGACAACATGTGCGTTTCCTTCTTGATTTTTGTGTTTTTTTCTGTTACAACCCAACAGCTAGAAGAAAACACATCAAGTGTTCAAAACGTTTATTGAGTGTCTGCAGTAGGAGGGATTGAAATTTCTCGAAATTTTGCCTGTGTGCAACCAAACCAAAGGGAAAATGTAGATGAGGAGCGACTCATCCACCGATCTCGACCGAATGAACCAATGTGCCGGTGTGAAAGCACTCTTATATTTAGGACATTGGAGTGCTAAAGAGGGAAGAATCAAGGCTGAGAAAAGATTTTATGTGCAACAGACAGGTAAGGATGGTTCTGTGTCCTTGAAGGGCTGAGCACAAAGACGGGTTAGTTCACCTCACAGAGGGATATCGAGCAAAAATAAGAACTGTTGAGCAGTTCCAATAAACATCACGGGGGCAAACGGTCGAAAAAATAAAGTAAAAATCAAACGGCTCTCTGTCAGAGCACGTGAGTGGAGTGGAGCGGGAGCAAGCGGTGAGAGGGAGTGAAAAGTTGTAGGTGGAGCTGTGAGCGGATTTTTAAACAGTCCAGAGCGGAATTGGACCCGCACGAGTGCTCGTGGCTCACCGGCATGAGTGCACGCAACATGGTGGGTTCGTGTTTTCTAAATTCTGATTAGATTTACAGGCTGTGACCTCAAATACAAACGACGGGTTTATGAGGCCATGTGAGGAAAACGACCGACTGGGGGGAGCAAAGTGATTTTGGAGCGCTGTAAAATCTGTGTTGGGCGGAGAGTGGGATGGAGCGGAGCGATGTGGGGGGGGTGCTGGAACGCTCGTGTTGGACAGCTCCACGAGTGGTGAGCGGTGATTCGTCCCGTTGGCGCTCCGCTCACATGCTCTGCTCTCTGTTTTCCCAGGAACGTTTTTTGTGCCAGAGTAAAATGCAACTCAGGGATTTTTCACATAAAACGGACAAAAATCCACATGGAAACTTGCTTTGCCCACAGTTCAGATTTGGCTTAAGCCCTCGCTTCTCCATCATCCATCGTGCTGTCCTCTGCTGTGCAGTAACGGAGCTGTTTGCTGTTTCCCAGCAGAGTGCTGCATCGCTTTGTTTGTTTGTTTGTTTGTAATGAGCCTGCAATAACAACACAGAACGGACCTAAAGGAACAACATTCTAAGACCAAATGAACTGAACGACTGATATGAAAGCACCCATGTGGTCGGTTATTTGAATTAATTTGTTGAATTAACGAGTCATAAATACAGTGATATCTACCAGCAGGTTAGCTGGGGTCGGACTCTTCAGATCAGTGATTCTTTCCAGAGGAAAGTTCAGACAATCTTTATTTGCATTTAGATGAGTACAATGCAAGTTATACAACTGTTCTCAAGTTAACTCTGTAGAGTAAAGATTGGAATTGAGAAGGGTCCATTGGCTGAGCTCGTGTCTGGGGATTATTATTAAAAAGTCCATTAAAACTCCAGAAATGTTCGTTCCTGTTGTGCTTTAGAAGAAAAACGACTGAATTACATGAAAAGTGCGACCCATCACACAAAAACAGGTGATGTCAGCCGGTTCAACAAGCTAACACTGATATTAGCATCAGAAGATCAGGTGAAACCGATTCTCACTGTTACGTTCTGTGGAATCAAACTGAAACATGCAGACACTTTATCAAGCTGAGAACACACGCAGAGCGTTTAGGAAACAGGTCGCAAAGAAACTAACATGCTGCAGATACACACAAGGCAAATACACACTTTACCATTTTGAAGAGTTGTTTTTTTTAGTTCTTTGAACAAAATGTGCCACCATTGCCTCTTAAAATGTTAGCTTTCATTTTTATTTGGTCATCATGCTGGTTTTTTAAAGTAGGACTGTAAGTTAGTGCTGGCAGAGGTCAGATTTGACTCTGAACTGATTAAAAATGATAAAGCAGAAGAACAGAGCAGCTCTTCATGCAGCAAAACCTCAGTGATCCTCTTTGAATTACAAACATGTCGTGGGCGGATTGAAATTAAAATTACAGGAGCAGCAGAAACAGCAAGTTCACTGAAAAACAAACGTGACTAATTTCTGGTGTGGGGTAAAAATGATCCACATTCATACAGAAGAATGGGGTCGAAGCCACAGCAAAGGTGAGAATAGGAAGGACAGCGTCCAGTTTAGGGCCTTCAGAGTTGATTTTTCCTGCTTTTTGCAGATAATCTGGTTCTGCAGGCTTCGCCTTGTCATGACCCTCAGCATGATGTTCACACAACCTGGTCAGGATGAACGTCAGCAGCACCTCTAGGGCCGTGACTGGAAACGTGAACGAGTTCATGTTGAGATGCTGCTCCATTCAACAGTGTTCTTTCTTCATGAATGTTGGTGCGAAGACGTGATTGACGTGAGAACTGAGTTCCTCACGCATCCCGTTGTCTGTCACAGCGCCCAAGGCGATGTTGCATCATGCCATTGGCTTTGTGTGTCATTCCACTGTGCCGCACGTTAGATTCACTGCTGGTGTGTACGCAGCCTGGTCGGTAGCTGCTGCCTGTCGCTGCATCTACTTGGTGATTGATGTGGTTTTATTTCAAACAAAAAACATGTAATTGTCTTCTTGTCTGTGACGCATGGTGGGTCAAAATCTCAGTCACGACGCAGTTTGACAGCATTTATGTGATTATTGAACAGATTGGACTCTGAGCCTGTTTCACTAAATAACCGTCAATGTCAGTGCCGACTGATTCAAGGTCGCTCCAGTAGTGTGACACTGAACCCGGTCCCATCCGGTTCTGCAGAAGTCCCCCGTGGAGCGTGGCCAGATCCTTTTCACAGAGTGGGTGTGGCTTACCAGGCTAGAATGATGTAAGAACTGGTAACGAGTGCAAACACAGTGGACAGAGAGTGGGAGAACCAGGCTTTGTGTTTTCTCTTTATCTGTCCCGGGTTGCTGCTGATAAAAATTAATGCTGAATTTAAAAAAAAATCTGACTTTGGTTTGTGTTCTTATGTCCCAGTAGGCATCTCAGTTTCACAAGACTGTATAAATGCAGATGCAGAGACTTGACCTTCCTAAAAATAACCATATTGTCATGGATGCTCCCTAATCTGCACATTTCCCCTCAAGAAAAAACAAAAAGTGTGTATGGTTCACTACAAGTTTATTTCTTGTTTTTACTTCTCCCCCACCTCGTTTGGCCTTTCCAGCAGTCTACCTGAATAAATCAGCGAGTGTGCGGCGGCTCCCAGGGTCTCAGCTCGGGGCCTCGGTGCGCCTCATCACCTCACACACTGCTGGTGTGTGTGTGTGCGCTGTCGCACGCTTGCTCGGATGCACCGCGCTGCATTCACTGTCAAAAATGTATGCATCTGGATGTTCAGCCGGGTGGAAACAACCTCATGACCAGGCAAGGTCAGAGGGTTGTCGGGACAAATCCTCACAGGTTAGAGGGGGCTGATTGAACTGGGTGTGGAGACAGGCGGCCACAGCAGCGTCATCGTGTGCTGTCGTGGGCCGCTGGTCATGGCGGCTTATTGACCACACCATGAGCTTCAGCCAGCAGTGCCGAGCAGCTCCGAGGTCCGGCCGTCGTCGTTTCACGGCGGTGAAAACGTCTCTGTGTCCCTGCGCAGAGCTGCGAGGAAATGACGTGCTGACACGACAGCACAGCGGTCATCAGCTCCCTCCACGTGCTGCACAGAAACTGTCCGGCGCTTTACTCCTGAGGCTTTGTGAATCCGCCACAGCAGCCGTCTCATGAGCAGCCGTGTCACAGCTCCACTGAGTCAGCACATTCATGCAGGTGAGCATCGCCAACCTGAAATAAAAGTCTGGTTCTGACACCCACCCACCCTTTCTGTTTGACGTCCAGCCTGTTGGTCAGACCAGGCTGTAAGTCTGTCAGGCCGCCGTTTTCCTGAAGTGACTGTAAACTTTCCGTCAGAAATGAATTCTGATAAATTTATCCGTCGACTGATGCTGCTTCTTTTGATTCTTTTGCTACTAAGCATCAGAGTTAGTGTGACGCGTGTGACTTTTCTTAAGCTACTCAGAGATCTGTGTATTCTTTTGTTAGTTTGTTTGTTTTATTTATTTAGGCAAATACAAAGTGAGTATCCTGAACTGGTTGTAATCACTCCACAGGTCGAAGCAGGTGCTGTACATGTGACTTTGTTAGTATTTATTAGTAAGTAATTCTGTCTGACTCGCTGACCAACGCTCGATGCCCAAACGTGTCGCTCCTTGTTTTGAGGTCCCCCCTGAGCGTTCCCTTACAATTACGGCTTTTTAATATTTTCAGAAGAGAGTGCCTTGGAGGTTTTTTTTGTGATTTTTGAGAAAAAAAAGTATGTTTTAATTTTAATATATTTTTTATTTAAAGGTCCTTTAAATATGATCTCATCAAATTAAACACAGTTTCAAAGGTTTTACAACACCACCAGTGACTGGTTGACGTATTTGAGCAGAATATCATAAAAACAAATCACAGGAGTGATGTCAGGAATCTCGGGGCACTGACAGAGCTTGTTCTCAGAAGAAAGTTTGTATTTTTGACAGACTTTTGGAAAATGAGAGGCAGCTGAGTGTTTTTGTTTGAACACATTTGAGATTTTTATGTTTTTCTTTTTGTTAGTTTTTTTTATTAACAATTTAGAATTTAAAATCTTTTAAAATATCATGTGGCAGCTTTGTTCACACTGCTCACAGTCACATGCTTAATGCTTTGCTTCCTCTCATATACGTGGCAGCATTCACAGCTTTAGCAATAGGAAAAGTGTCCATTTTTTCCATGTTTCTTATCGGTGAAAACCTGTTTTTTGTAGTTTTGATGACAATGTTAGAGCTGTAATAAATCTGTCAAGTCGCTCACTGCAGAATGACGTTTGGACCTTGTTTGGATATTTGTTCTTCCACATGTGGCTCACAGCTGGTTGTGTCAGTATTTTTATTCAGAGTTTTTAGAACCAAGCAAAAGAAAATGCACATTTATGTGTTTCCGTCCATTACTGTTATGAGAATAGTAGGAGTAAGTTCATCGAGGTAAGCAGTAGGTGGCGCAACATTTTTCAGTCAGGTGTCATTTACCACAGCAGATGAAGAAGCAACTCATGTCAGACAACTCAAATCTGAACCTTTATTCACCAAATCTATTTCCATTTACACTTTCTCTCGTGATATTTTAGGATTTTTTTTAGATTTTCTGTGTTTCCATTGAGGTGTTTTTGTGTGCAAATTGAAAATGTTCCTAAAAACAGGCTGATGAAAACCCAGCTAGTGTCTCACATCGTGAAATATATTTATAGGTTTTCCATAAGAGACCTTCTGCAAGGGTCGACGTGTTAATATCAATACTACATGAATTTAGGCACATCTATATTATTAAAGAAAGAGTGAAATACACAGACGTCTGAGAAAAGTATGAAGCAGCAGCACTGTGTGCACTCAGATCCACTGCAGGTGAGAAAAAAGAGGCACAGTTTTGTTCCTGTGTCCAGCAGCAGTGTCAGAGCGTCAACATGCTCCGTTTACACACACACACACACACACACACACTCAGGCACACGTTACGCGAGGACTGGTGACCTGGCACGCTGAAATTCAGGCCCCAAAATTCAAGCTTGTGTTCACAAACAGTGCACTCAGACAGTTTCTGGAGCATGTAAAGGTGGCCGTGCATGAGGCTTTAGTTTTGACCGAGTAGGGTAACGATGAGAATCTGCAGCTTGTCTGCAGAACATGGCAGCACGCTCTGTCTGTCTCATATGTCCTCAGCAAGAAGAAATTTGATCTTAATTGAAATAGCCTCATATTGTAACTGAATGTTCATGTTGTGTAAAGTGGGAGCTTCATGTTCCCGTGGGAACAAACCGCGTCAGGCTGTTTCTCACACCTGAACTGTGCCCAGGTAAAGTTCGTCGAGGGGTTAATCTGGCCTGTTACACCGAGATCGGCAAAATACAGTGGATGGAGGATTCATGCAAGATTTTACAATTAAAACTCAACATTTTTAAGACACTGAAACTGTTTAAAATATTTTAACAACAAATTTTCAGTCCTGTAGAGAGTTTAGCTTTTTTCATTTGCACTTGTTTCCTTTTCGTCTCATGTAACTTTGTTCTTAATGATTGAAGTCACACACAGTGTTTTTAAATGTACATGTTTTCATCCAGTTGTGTTGTTTCAGCGGACGGGCGGTAGATTCCACCTCAGGCTGCCGTCCACATAATCGAGCCAGACTTTCTTCACTGGTGTTTCTGTAGTTGGAGCTGCTTTGGTCTACGACTCGCCGCCTTCACCTTCACTTGTCTCGTCACATTGGACAATAACAACAGAAAACAACCTCGTTCGCTTTGCTTCCGCTCTCGCTGTTCCTGATCAGGTGTCTTGTCAGTTGGAAACGTGTTTGTCTGCAGGCTTGTTAACTTTGATGATAAAGTGTATTTAAATTTTCTGGCTTTTGGAATCCCTCTCTCTTTGGACCTTGTTTTATACTTTCTTTTCTAAGATTATTGAAGGTCTGGGTTTTTTTCACATTTAATTTTTTTTTTAAACAGTCATAATCACGGGCGCCTCCGTCAAGAGTTTGTTGTTGTTCCTGCGTTCAGGTTCCCACTGGCCGCTTGGACACCCAGTCCACAGACATGCACGTTAGGCTCAGCACAGGTGAAAGACTCGTTTGTCTCTGTGTCCTCCCTGTGATGACCTCGTCAGGTATGTCCTGCGTCTGTCTCACTGAGTGTCAGCCGGGACAATTATGGCTAATGGATTAATGGAATTCCAAAATTTTAAGAAAACAAACTAATTTAATTTCTACTTTACTTTCATGTTTTCCAAATGCACTACGGTGGTGTTAACCTACACATAGTTGTTGTTCAGATCATTCTGATGCAAAACAAAAGCTAACTGAATCCTTAACTAACGTGCTGACATGTGGATCTTTAAAGAAGAAGTTCTGTTTTTTGCACATTAAGCCTGATAATAAGGATATTTACGATCATGTGCGATGTTCTACAGCATCATTACGATGAGCGGTGCAGTACTGAGAGCTGGAGCTCGTTGCAGACGTCTCTGCTAGCTGAAAACAACAGTGGTGAAAATCAACAATCAAGGACAATTCATTACAAAAGAGGTTGTTTTGAAAGATGAGCCACAATGTTTAGTGGTGACGTCTCATGTTCTGACACTGAAACACGAAGCTAAACACAGATATATAACCCCGACACAGCTGTTTGTTTGCTTGTCTCCTGGAGCAGCTAAAAGAGCCGTTTCAGACAACTTCAAGATCCTGCCTAGGGCCGCCAGACCCCGGGGCCAGACCCCGGGGCCAGACCCCGGGGCCAGACCCCGGGGCCAGACCTCGTCTGTAGATCGTCATCTCTGATGGTACATATCCGTGTTATGAGGCTTAGGGCTCATCTGACGCCCGGTTGTGGCACAAGGCACAAACAGCCGGCGCAAAGGTTTTAATTTATTCAAGCTGTGTAAAACTCCACCCTCACCATCTCCTGTCAGGAGAGGAAACTGTGGCCCCGCCCCCTGCGCTGCTGGCACATAGCCGATACTCCTATCAGCTGTTCACACTCACTTCATCAGGTCATGGGCGTGTGTTTGGCTGCAGATGCAGGTGCAAACAAAGAGAAAAGATCTGCTGGCTCCATAAGTCAAAGTGTGAGAGCGTGATTAGACGGCGGGTCGCCTCCAAAGCGGCGGGAAAAAAAAAAACAGAAAAGTGTT